>JANHGN010150025.1:0-237543 GCA_024605025.1 Megaceryle maxima | reverse complement strand
TTTTTTTTTTTTTTTTTCTTTTTTTTTTTTTTTTTTTTTTTTTTCCGGAAGTGCAGACAGTGGCCAAACTTTACCTGCAGAGTTTAGTCTGCTGCTGTAAATGGGATCTTAGCGCGTCTGTCAAGGATTTACCTGGTTGAGAGGGAGTGGTGGTATTAACTTCACTCTTTCATCTTTTTTGTGGTTCTGCTCTGCCATCCCACTTGAGGCCTTCCTCAACATGTCAGTAGATGCTTTTATTTAGCTGATGTTTAGCATGGAAAAATGAATGCCCTATCTCTGTCGTGCTTCTGAGAGACATTGGTAACACGGATTCTTTGATAGATCTAAAGCTGCTCAGTGTCGTGTTGTTGTTTTCTGACTGGATGACAATTAAAGTGAAAATGTGGTGAGGCTATCTTTTCCTTTTGCTGCTGTTCCTGGCACCAGTACTAAGACAGAAGTGCAAGTACTAAGCCAATGTGAGTCTTAAATAGAAAATCATCTGATGCTAGAATTTTATGGTTTTGAAAAGGAACAAGCAGCTGAGTTTTTAGAGATTCAACTAAAAAAGCTGTGATATTTTGGGCTGTCTTCTGCTATCTTGTTTACTTCCTCTCAATTTGTAGGTGACTACACAAAAATATTTTTTTGCTCTGGCTATTTCTCTGCAGCTGTTGAGCAAAACTACTTGATTTTGCAGGTATCCAGTCAAAAGTGGGTTGTGCATCTCAACCTCCCACAGCCCCGGGGTGGCTCTGTTGGAGGCTGACCTCTGGAGTGCTAGAGAGCTGGTGGAGTTAGTCCAGGATTACAGCAAGTGCATCCTCAGGTGATTCTGAGTTTGAGTATCAATCAGATCCATACCTTTTCAGCTCCTGTAATGGTGTGAATACACAAGTCAGGAGCTGTCCTGGCCAGGATGAAATCCTTAGAAATGAGTTGCTTAAAGTTGAATGCAAAAATTAATCATTCAGTAATCATAGCTGAAGATGACTCATTATGTATCAGCTTTCCTGTCAACAAACCTGTGTTTTCCTTTTTTTTTTTTTTTTTTCCCCAACCCCCAGTTTACACCCTCCATCAACTCCTTTTGTCTGTGAGCTGTGCCTTATACAGTACTAGTGAATTAATATAAGGTTACCCAAAAGGGCTTGCTGAAGAAGACAGCCTTTGCTACAGGAATTACACACACTGAAGAAGTGAAGCCTTGTGTCAATATTATTGTGCCTTACAAGAAAGCAACAGCATCCTGAAAAAAAACCACTATTGTTATTGTTGCATGAAAGGTACAGGAGAAAATTGTATTTGACCTTTGTCTCTGTGTGCAGATATCAACTAAATGTGGTTGTTCTCTCTGCAGGTTTCTTTTATTTGTTTGCAAAGCCTTCCTTCCTCTGTTGTGCCACCGCACAACTGATGATTTTACGGTGTCTTCCCTAGCGAGCACCAGTTAATCATAAGGTGCTTAGATTTAGAGTTAGACTTTTTTCTTAAGTCTCTTAGTACAAAAATTTAATAGGGGGTTCAGTGCTTCAAGGAAGAAATGTTAAGTAGCCTGCTAACTGAGCTTCCTCATTATATTCCCTTATGCTTAGCTGCTCGGATGAAATGAGTAATAATTTTCTGCCTTAGCTGGATTAGCTCTACAGAAGCACCATAAGCATCCAGTCAGGCAATTCTGCATGTTGATTTGTTTTTAATATATCCATTTGAATACCAGTTTAATGTGGTTTGCTTTGATGTTGCCATCACACATAAAATGGCATATCTTTTAGCAATTGTTTTTAAATTAATTTTGAGCTCGCTATGTGTTAGGGTGTATATATGTAACTAATGATTCGTGGAGGTGTACATCTCTGTTGCACTGTATGCATCGCTTGTTTGAATAATTAGATAGAGGCACTGAATGTAGACTACGAAATAGAAATATTCAAGCGGAAATACTAATCTGCCACAGTAATTTAAAGAAAAGGCTTGCCATTGCCTCTTGTAAATCTTGAACAGACTGTTATCTTGCAAAGCCACAGCAGCACAAAATTTAGCTCAGTGAAATAGAGACACTTTTCTAATATCCTGGATTTTATCAGCTATGGAAATAGGCATTTCAGATATTTATTTTTATTTTTTTTTAAAGAGCATCAGATATTTAATAATGGAGAACAGTTTCTTCTTAAATGCATGGTATTTTAAGCAGAAGGTTATAGAGTCCTAGAAACTAGGAAATGAGGTGGAAAAGTACTAAATACATTGGCATTATCAGTGAAGACGTTAATATATATCAAAATAACTAGGAAAAGAAAGTAGTAATTACTTATTTCCTACACCCAGCACAATATATTTCCTATCTCTTTGTTAAATGGCTCTTCTGGGAGTGAATTTTTCAAGATTTTTCTGGAGTCAGGCATTTTTCTTCTGTGCCTGTCTTACATTTGTCTGTAGCAGCCATAATTCAGAGCAATTTGGACTGGTGGAACAAAACATCCCATTGGATCCAAGCTCCAGAACTTTCTCACATTTGTTCTATTTGGTCCCCGTGCAGAGCTGTGTGGTGTACAGCCCTGTACTGGCAGAAAGTGCCCTGGCTTTGTCATCAGCTCTGAGTTGATTCTGTAGCTGTACTCTTTTTTTCCGTATTTTCAGATTACATCTTGTGCACTATCACGTTTAAAGGTCCTTTGGACTTGACACAGTGGGAATTGTTTGTGGTTTCTTAACATCTTAGCATATTATTGCCAATTCATGATGTTGCAAGGCATCCTATGGCAGGATGGTGAAGAGCAAACGTTACTTGTCAGAGGTGTATGACAAAGCAGTGCTAAAATATTGAGTCTCGGCTGACAGCAGTTAGTAGGGGAGAAAGCCTTTGAGTCATCAGTTTCAAAACCTAAGGGTGTTAACAGAAAGCACTCCTTGCCAGGGAAGACTATGAAATAAATCATTATGTTGACTCTGCTGACCTATGTGACATGTTGATTTGCTTTTCTGTCTTTGTCTCTTTTGTTTTTCCTCCCCCGTATTCTTCATCCATTGTTTCTTTCATTTGTCAGTATTTTTCCATTCTCAGATGAGCGTAAGTAATTATCATGCTAATAACAACACGATTGCTTTCCAAGGTACTTGTTCTACAATCTCTGACTCCCTTTTCTATGATCAAAAGTTGTGATGGAAGGAGCTAAGTTATATTACAGGATTTAGAGGTGGTAGGAAGAATCTAGACTTGCTGCTCTTGACTGCTTTTGTTACCTTCCCCATCTTGAGCTAGGTAAGGTTTCCAGCGCCTGTTGGAGAATGACTGGGGATGCCCATTTTAGACATGGGATGTATGTGGTGGATTTTGGAGTTGTTTCTCTGCTGCTTTTGTTCAGTGTAATACAATATAATTTTGTTCTCTGCCTGGCATTAGGTAGTTTTAGACAGCATTGGGGCTCTTTTTAAGGCTGAACAAACTCTGTTCTCTCAGCTTCTCCTCATACATCATGGTATTCTAGCCCCTGGTTCCAGTGGCCATCCGTAGGCCTCACTTCAGTAGATACATATCTGTCTTACTGATGGAAGCCCAGAGCTGGGCATAGTATTGCAGTAGTGGTGATACTGGTGCTGAATGGGTAGGAGGAACCCCCACCCTGCTGACGTCACTATTGCAGCTCAGGATGTGATTGGCTTTCGTCGCTGCTGGGCCACTTGTTGGCCGCCAAGGTTCTGTAAAGCTGCATTCTGTGCAGCGAGTGGATTGGTGCGTGGCGTAATCGGGGGGTAGGCAGCTGCGTCCTCGCGTCCTTGCTCCAGCTGGTGCTCCTTGGGCAAAATAAATGGTGGAGCATGTTCCGGTGCTTTAGGTGCCTAAATGCAATAAACAAAATAGGAGTGTCAATCTGACAGTTGTCATCTCTAACAGAGTAGCCGTTGGACAGTGTGGATTGCAGTCCTACAGTTTGGGATATCTCTGCCCTCCAGTTTAGTCACCTGAAATGGAAAAGATGTACGACAGTCTTTTGTGAGTGTTTCACACGAGTTGCTTAGGGGTTCCTATTCTGAGACTGTTCTACTTTTAGGCAACTTTTCTCCACCCACTTTGTAATAACTTTAAGTGTCCAAGTTAGGGCTGTGTTTTCTGCTCCAGGAGCTGGGCTCTCAGCATCTGTCACCATGTTCAATGTCAGAAACTTTAAGTATCTTTTGGATCTCACTTCAAGTGACTGGATCAATCCGCATAATTTACTTGACATATTTAGATTATCTGCCTCGATGTTTGTGAGGAGAGTGCATTTTAGATGAGCTATCCAAATAGCCTCAAAGAATGGCTTTGTAAAGTGTTTTTGAAGTCATACTCTTGTATAAAATTCATACCTTGGATTCAAAAAGCATGCTGTTTCGCCAACTTTTTCTTACTCCTTTCGTTGTGGTTTATATTCCTTCACTGCTGTAAAGACCACAATCTAGCATAGCATATTTCCTGTGAGATTTGACTGACCCTTTATAAGAGCAATTTTCTTTTTCCTTCTACTACAAACCCCTTGTTTTTAGTCTTAGCCTCACTCTGCATCCTCTGTATTTCAAAGAATTTTCTGCAGAGAGACAGTTGTTGTTACTCCAAAATCAATTCTAGAAAAGTCTGATGTAAAAATCTTTTTAGAAGTTGATGTAAAAATACCTATAATATTCTAAAATGCTTTTAAAATCAGATATAGAAATCAAATTATAAAATGCATAGTACAGTTACTATAGGTAACATTTTCCAAAAGGCCCGAAAGTACAAGAAACAAGAAATGAATCTGCTTCAAGTACTTGAGCTGTTTTATACTGTGTTTCTTTGCACACTGAAGTGTGGAGTACAGACACAGCCTAGATCCCAGTCGATGGTAATTCTTTAAGTAAGAAATTTTTGAGTCTATGATTAGAGTGTATACTGAGCTGTAGCTAAATGGGAGGTTGCAAAAGCATCCAAGCTCCTCGGTGTGTGTAAATGCCATTTACTACCCTACTTAAGTACTTCTAGATAGATACATCTTCTAAGCTTTTAAAGGTTGTTTGTCTGGTCAGTCTAATTGAAACTTCAAACTATTTAAAGCCATAAAGAGGGGTAGATTTTTTTTACAAGAACAGGATTTAAGAAAAGCTTCTTTTTACTGTTTTTAACATGGGCAAGAAGTTTGGATGATTTTTAGACAGTGACCTGGGACCTCTGGTTTTTGGCACCAAAATACTTCTAAGGCTGTCATGAGGCACAGGAGCCTTGGCTGGTCTCTCAGCTACTTGTCAGGCTTTGCTCCTGAACTGTTCACGTGCAGATACACTGTCACTGTGCTCTGCATCGCTCAGAGTGCTTTTGCCTCTCTTCTGGAGATGAAGGCATGTAGGACTGAAGGCAGGACATAGTCAGCAGAGCTTTTTGGTTCATGAAATCATTCTTCAGGCAGTTCTGGAGGAAGTGACTCCAGCTTGCTGTGGGACACAGTGCTTAGAGGCATTTGTGTGGCACCTTGCTCAGTGATTTGACTGATCCCTTCACGTGGTTGTAAGATTGTCTGTAAATATGCTGTAGAAAATAGGAAAGGGGCCCAGTGATTACCTATTGCACCAGAAATACCAACTCGTTACTAGAAGATGGATTTCAGGAAAGATTGCAGAAATTATTAAGCAGTCTTTGCAGTGCGTGCTTGTGTTAATACATTAGATTTGAAAAGGAGAAAAATATAGCTTCCTGAAAGTAATAATACAGTGTCTGTGGGCTTTTTTTTTTTTTCTTTTTATATATGATGATACAATGTAAGATTAGCTGTCAGATCACATTAGATTCTCTGAAATACTCTTTAGTTTAGATGAAAACAAGTCTTCACACAGCAGGAAGAAAGTGAGAAAAGCATTTATGCCAGTCAAGCTTATAGACATTGTACTTGCTCACGGTTTCCTCCCCCTCTCTCTCACCCTTCCCACTTTTCTCTCCCCATTGCTGGTAACAATTGCATCAAGAACAGGAAAGCTATTGAGTTAAGTTTCATGTACTGCAGCGATGTTGTTTAGATGCAAATAGTGCTCAGTTGCCGTAGTTTCTCATTTGTGACAATCTTTAGTAACAAACTGGATAAATCAAATTGAAGCTGGATAGCAAGTGTGTAAAGCAAGATAAAAACACAGACTTCCTCCTTGAATAATGGCCTTGGGGATATTATTATTTTATTTATTTATTTATTTATTAATTTGAAGGACAGTGGGGAAGTTTAGAGTAACAGCTTTTTGTAACTGCAGCTGAAGTGAAATCTGAAACACTTGAGGGTCACCAGCTGTACTGGGATGCCAGCTGGGCAGAGTCCCCCCATAGTTCTTCACATGCATTTTCTTTGAAGCTCATCAGTGTCCTCAGGGTTACCCCCTCAAAGTACGCAATCAGAACATGGCATCTCTCTGCTTACCTGAGAGATTTGTACTCTCCCTGAAAACATTTGCTGAAACAGCCCTGTGATGAACAGTGTCTGTCACTTCAGACAGAAACTAGGTACTAACGTGGTTCCAGCCAACAGATCAGGTGGGCCAGAGGGAGAGACTCAGCTTCGACAGAGACTCTGGGAACACGGGCGAGACTACGTGCTAGTTGGCACAGTCAGATCCTTTACGAATTGTAGAAGTCTCACTTGTAGGCACTTAAAAAAGTTATTCTATATGATCAATTTCTGACAAAGATGGTTTTAACAATATGTAGAAAGATGGTAAACTTCACCATAAACTTCGAACCGTTGGCACAGTTCTAACAAGGAGCTTTCTAATGTGTCTCTGCCAGCTTCACACCCAGTTAAATCTAAGCTTTCATTTTTCATAGTCGTGTTTATGTAATGTTTCATTTCTACCCAGGAGGCTGAAGTGGGCTGAGGCGTGTAATTCTACAGTTTTGGAGAAGACAAATGTTAGCTCTTTGTGCACAGGTCAGCATTGCTAATTTAATGCTGAATAGGTGGCTAACTCTTTGCTATTAGAAGTTTCAGGTAGAGAAGAGGTCCAGAAAGTCTGGCCATTAATGAAAATGAACTTTTCAAGCCCTTAGTGGGTGGTATATCTTAATTAGATTGAAGAATGAGCCTGAGAATCAAATAGCAAATGGGTTCTGTCACTTTATATTGCCAATCACACAGTGTTAAAAGTCTGTCAGCAACGTTATGGACCTTCACATCTCTAAATGACTTTGTTAAGCGTGGAAGGAAATGTCTCTGTGCAATGCCAGTAGCGTTCAAATTTCTGGGTTTTTTTGGCCTGCAAGATTCTCCTTGCATCTGGAGAAGCTTCAGTGAAGATGGGTTTATAATGGCACTGGGTGGCCCAATGCTCTGACCTGTTTTTTTAATTTATTTATAAAATATCTGTCAAGTGAATCTGTAATTCAGCAGAGATAATGGGAAAGTCTTACTATATTCAGTAGAGTCAGACTTCTAAAAACTTTTGAGTGAAACTCTTGCCTTATATATGTAAAAATATATTTCTTTAAATATATGTTTGAGTTTATAGAATATATACTTAATAACTGAACTATGGAAAGCACACATGAATTTCTCCTGTAGTGTGCTGTCAGTGATTCCAGAGAGATGGCTATCCTGTTCCCTGGATTTCCTCCCTGTTCCTGGAACAGGAGCCTAGCACCAGGTCATTAGCCAGCCAGGAAAAATCTGGGAATTATTCGCACAGAAGGGCTGGTGCTGCTTAATCCACCAGACACAAACCACTGTCAGAAAATCCCTTCACCTGTTCTGTGGGTTTTTTTATTAATGAACAAAGAAAATATGTATTTAACAACCTTTTTTTTTTTTTTTTTTTTTTTTTTTTCCCTCCTAAGGCTTCAGTAATTGTTGCTATTGTTCATTTGTTACTACAGAAGATACAGATACTGTGATATCCTTGAAGAAGGGATTGTGTTCGCGTGCTGTGATCAGCCACAGCAATCATTTACTCAACACACTGCCAGCAGTAGTACGCCTTTATTAATTAAGACATCCTTTCAGAGCAGTATTTGTACCTAGGCTGTGTTGTTACAGATGTGCACGTTACTATCCACATTAAGAGGAAAATTGGGGGGGGGGAATTACATTTTATGTTCTATGAAATTGGGACATAGAAGAAATGTCAACAACATCACCGAGAGAATATTTCACTAAAAATGTACAAGTAATATCTGCTGGGGAGGACTAATTGGCAAATGTGACTTGCTATCGCCCCCTGATTTTGCTGTAAGTCTTCCGTTAGCTACTGTTAAATTTAGATTTAAAGAATTTACAGTTTGCTAAAAAATGGCAATATTTATCTTTGTCAACAGTTAGACAGAGGCAAACACTATTTCTTAAAGGAATTATTTATTACATTTATGTGAAGGGCAGAGGTCCAATTCAATTAGTTGGATGGTCTTTTCCCTGTTCGTTCATCTGCACTAGATCATATCGGAGGAACGAGAGTCATGAGATGTAAGATTTATTAGGCTACAACAACATAAAACAATACACATTTATTTAACTTGGAGGCTTTTTCAGGGCATGCTGGTTCACAGGTTAATGTTGAATAAAAGGATGAATAGTCGAAAGAAAAGCAAATCTGGATGAAGGAGTATCAGAGAGTGAGTATTACCTCATTACCGCTCTGAAGGTGGGAGGAAAGAAGTAATCCTCTTGGACTGTCGAAGTTGCCCACACAGAAAAAAAGGCAAAAAGTAATAATACAAAAGTAAAACACAAGCAACAAACCCCATTATGACTGACTAGTAAAAGAGATGGAAAAATATTTGAAAGTAATGGCACACAGAATAGAACTTATTCTGACATACCATATTAAACATGGTGCTTTGCCTAAACTAGAACTGATAAATCACCCCCTGTTTATGAAATAATAATAGACATGCTTGCAATGGCTGGGAAGAGTAGGATGTTTGTATAGGCAGTATGCTGTTCAAAATGAGGAAAATTCAATGCTGCAATGGATTATGTAAATGAAGTAATATAGATAGTACTTGAATATAGAGGTGACTAAATCAGTCTAGTAATTGAAAAATGGTATTGATTTTCTTTGCAAAAAGACAAGTTTGCAAAGTAATTCTTCTTTGTTTACTAAATGTGGTTGGTCTTGAGGTGAAATAGTTGAGTGGGTTGTGCTTATGTCAACCAATGTGTAATGAAGCAGTAGAATTTATACCCTTATTTTCCTTTTAGAAGCATGCATTAACAACATTGGCATTTTAGTCCTTATGTAACAAACTCGTAAGTTCTCATAAATGCAAGGATAGAGGAAGTTATTATTGTATGTTAATAAAGTGAGACTGATTACCTCATGAAAATAGTCTCTTGACAAATCAGTTTTCACTTGAAAGTTATAATGAGAACTGATATTACCCATGTCCACTTTCTGACCAGTCAGCTTTTCTTCACAGTTAATTTCCTGTAATGCTGATCCTTCTGAAGGTGTTGGAATCCAGTAACAATACCAACAGCGCTCTTCTCAAGGATATGGTGTAGATCCAGGGTTTCTTCTCTAGTAAAAGAGTTTGATCAGATCGATGGTCAGTGTTAAACTGATGGTTATTAGGTTATGGTGGAGTAGAACTATGCACACGTGTAACTGCAGTGAAGGGAAACCATGCTTCTCTCTGGAATGGTTGCATACATGTATCTCCTTGTCATAGATGGGTAGGTGTGTGAGGTACATACCTGTGTGGAGAAGCCCTGGCAGGTGCGCAGGATTGTACTGCAGCAGTTCCTGAGTCACGTAAGGTCTTCTAGGTTCCTATTTGAGTGTCACATTTTACAAAACCTCTGCATCACCCTAGGTTGCTGAGAGCTTAATGGTCCCTTACTACTTGTAATATTAGGAAGTTTCATCCAGATTAATTTGCAGCCTCCAGTTCTCTTTACTGAGAGCCCTTGAGGCGTTAGTTGCACTGCAAGAAATCAAATCTATAGTTATGTTGTGCTTTTCAGTTTGCTTTCTTTCTAAATAGTGAGAGACAGTCCTCGAGTACAGACTAGAATATAAACTTCCCAATGGACTTGAGTGAGACCAAATAACAAATGTTGAGTCATTGGCTTGAAGCAAATTTGCCAAAATTGCAAGTAAGATCTCTAAGAAACAAAGTATTTCTCACTGAAAAGGTCTGTGGTTTTTTGCAGATGTCTATGAGGGCTACAAGCACTGAATGCTTTGGGATTCAATCAAAAGATCTTAAATATGTCTCCGAGTGAGGGAAAGTGTGAGGAGAATGAACTTCCTTACTATTTTCTTCCCCATAATACTGCCTCCTTAACTAAATATCAGTAGGAGGACACACTTCTTGTTTGTATTTTTGCATCTTACCTAGAGATAAGAACTTAGTTTTACAAAACATTAGAGTTTTCATTGTATGAATAAGTCAATGCACACTTAGATCATTTTCAGTCAAAAGTCGTGGTTAGATCTTGTATGTTAGGAAGCAGCTTTGCTATGTCTCTTTAATACAAACCCTTCTCTCTGCTTCTGGAAAACAAACAGTAAACTCTTGAATAGATTAAGTCTTTTTGGAGATTTCTCCCCTGCCATGTGCATACTCAAGATTACTGAATATTGATGAGATTTTATAGTCTAGGTTATGACCTCAAAATACAGCAGAATTTCATTCCTAATCAGAAACCTGACACTTGACCTGACTTCCATCCAGTTTACATATTTTTGCTTTTATTTTGTGACTGTTCATGCTGGTATAAAACCCTGATGTGTCCAATTTCATCCTTACTGTATTTGGTAAAAATAAGCCAAGGCTCATAGTAAAAAATCATGTGAAAATATACATCATATAGTAAAGATATTAAATAATGAATAGATTCCCCTAGCTAGTCACGATCAGCAGGTCATCATGTCTGACCTCTTCCTTAAAACAAGCACAAGAATTTCATTGAAGTGCACTTTTACTATGAATATTATAGCTATATGTACTTATAACTGACTTTAGTGGATACACTACTCCAATCAAAGTGGATCAGATCACTTTTCCTTATGTAATGAAGGCGTGTGAGAAACAGGTAGGAATTTATTTCAACCGTCAGGAAGCTTAAGACTGTATCTGGGGTAAAATGAAAGGCTTGAGGAGGGGAAGGTAATTAGCAGTACTCTGGCTAGGGAGGAAAGTGCTGGAGGAGATCACAAATCACTAGCAACAGCATCAAGGGTCATAATTTCTCAAGCACTTTGAAGTAAAAATCTTAGTTTCAGAAGTAGCTTATGCATTTAGTATTTTAGAAGTAATTACCCATTAATGAGATTTAGGATAAGCATCTAATTGTCTTAAATTATAGAATATAGGAAAATCAATTACTTAAGACACCTTCTAAATTTTACCCCTCATTTCTTACAGCCTATGCTCTGGGAATCTTGAAGACCACAGCTGTTCAGATCCGGTGTTTTTAGATGAAAAGAAAGCAAAAGTGATTTTCAGTTTCATTGTACTGGTTCTGGCACAGGGGATTCCCTCTGCCAGTCCCCCAACACTTTTTCACCATTGTATGGGGAAAAATGCTTTTCCATCATTCTGTCTTTGGTTTAGATAAACTACAAGAGGAAATGGACGAAAGACATGAGTGGGTTTATTTGAATACTGTGACTAGCATGGCCTCAATTATAATTTTGTTTTCTGGCTTGAGCCCTGTAGGTTTAGCACATGTTCCCTGATGCTTTGTTTTGGTCATGTCTCACTCATGCCTCCACTCCATGTCCAGCCTATCCCAAAGCAAAGACAGGAGAGAGGACACACTTTCTCTTGGAATCTGATGACTGAATGGCTTCTGTGGATTGATGTTCTTTGAACTTAATCTGCGGTGGACTATCCAAACTAATCTTGGGAGTGTTGGATACTATTAGCCCATATAAAATTGCTTTACTTATTTAATTTTCAGCATCAGTTTCTCCCACACGTTATTGCAGACAGTAATGCATTTGAAATGGTAAAGTAATGTTTTCTTGATAAAGAGTATTACAAATATACAGGAAAGAGATGGACTTCTGATGCATTTCTTGTTTTGCTTGTGTTATCTTTTCAAAGGTGATTAAATCCAAAGAGAACTTGCATTTTACAGAACATAAAAAGTAAACAAAAGCGAGAAGCTGGAGAAACCATCACACATAAAGTTCTTCCGCAGCTTCTATATTTCTGTATTTACTTCTTGGACTCAGTTACTCCACAAGTAACCACGAGTGTAGTTCTGACTCCAGGTCAGCTGGCGTGCATTGCTTCCTTCTGTCCGTGCCATCTAGAATATTCTTGGCTATTCTCAGTTACTCTCCTTTCTGTACAACTCCAAGAATAAGGACTTCACAAAACAAACTCCCTCCTGTGTCGATGATTGAATTTTGAAGCACAAGTCTTTCATCCTCCTATTTTTCAAAATGCTGCTACCAGCTAGAACCTACTCACTGTGCTGCCAGATGCCTTGGAAATAGAGGAAGTAGCAAGAACTGTTTAGATCCTTAGTTCAGGTACGTTTCATTTCAAATTTGGAAGTTATTTTTCCTTATATGATCAGTGATTGATATTTTTAGAGGCAGTAAGGAGATCAGGCATCTTAAGTCCAAAGGAAAAGAGCAGAAGTTGGATGCAGAATGCTTAGAAATCGGGGCCCATGCAATTTACACTTTGCTACTCAATTTTGAGTTGCTACTGTCAGCCAATCTTTCATCTTACTCTGTGGTGTCCTTCATATTACCAGTTTTTTGTCTCGCTGCTGCTCAATATGCTGAATCTCTTTTTACTTTTTTTTATTATTATTATTTACAGTTAATTCGTGCCTCTTTTAGTCTATATATCAAACAAAACAGATTAATTTCTAGCCAGTAAAACAGTTGAATTTATTTGCCTTAAACATAGGGTCTAAAAGGGTGTGCTTTTCAGTACCCTGGGACGGGGCTTAGCCTTTACCAGAAGTGCTCTCTGAATTAGTCATTGCTTTTCCTGATGGATATTAGATTTCATCGTGGGATATAAATCCATGAACAAGTATAGATAACTGATTATTTTTTTTTCCCACACATAAGCAAACATTCCATATATATACGTGAAACCTACTTGTGGGATTTTCCTGTAGAGAAGTAGAATATGTAACATAGTGGTGATGTGCTCATACATTTGTGTAGCCCTTATTCTCTCCAGCCTCAACCTTATTTTCCTTGTTGTTACTCCTCTGTGGTATACATGCACTGAGTCTATAATCTTACGGATTCAACAAGTATTATTTCTTTACCTGTATGGTTCCATGTACATTTATATGGATTAAGAGCGATGTACGCTTAAAAATACAGCAACATCATCTGTACTGCCCCATGGGTTAAAAAGGACAGCATTACCCTGCCTGTTGCCTGTCACCTTTGTCAAATATTATTCTGCCAGTAGCCATTGATTTTGTGAATTATTTGGGGCTTATGGAGAGTAGTGATTTGGGAAATGTCAAGACACCAATCACAAGGTGTTGAGGTGTAGTTTTGTTCACATCTAGTAATCATTTTTACCAGTAAAACATTTTCATAGTGTAGTCATATGCTGCTGTCAGCTGTTGAGAGGTGTGCCTGTGGAACACACGTCTGCAGATAGACTGCGCTCTGTCAGCAGGTCTACATCTGGCTTCAGCTAGCACCTGCAGCCAGAGAGATCACTGGGATTGTCCCTTGGGAAGGACTTGCACCATGCAGGAGGCATTTCAAAACACTGATGAAAATGTAGGAGCAGGCAAGGGAAAAATGTGAAGAGTGCGAGACTGACGTTTCACTGGGTGACGCGAACTTGAACTGTGGCAATACGTTATTACCTGCATCCCAGCAAGGAGCGCTTCAAGGATGGAGTGCTGAAGCATCGTTAATCCAGAAAAAGAGAAACCACGACGATCATAAGAATAGGATGCAACATTTTAAGGAGATATAATGGAATCTAGTTTATGGTTTTATGATTCCTATGGTATATTTTTCCTTTACATTTTATTTCTTTATTTGATTGCCACCTGTATTGTAAACAGAGTGATAATTAAAGCAGAATTCTAGATATTTCAGGCCTCACTGCAACACTTCTTTCCTCTATAAATGCTATTGGCATCATCAGGTTGCTTATTCAAGCCCGGAAAGGAGACAGTTCTTCCATGGAATAATCCCTGTAGCAAAAGTGGCGCACACTTAGCCCTAATAAACTCGCCACCTTGTATATCGCTGAGAAAATAATTAGGCCAGTTTGTTTTTGCAGGTCTCTAGACACTGTTGAATTGTTAATTGTTATTTTTTTTCAGTGAGTATAGTGATATGGAGAAGCACAATAAGTGATTTACCCAAAATTATTTAGCAAGTATGTTCTTCGAGAACCTGTCTTTCAGTCCTAACAATGTGGGCAGTGTTGTATTGCGTATTTAAGAGGAAATGCTACCAGAGGTTTAATTTCCCTGTTACTGTTTCCAGGAGACAAAGAAGATAAGAAACAGAAGAGTAGGTAGGGAATAAAATTAATAAAATAAGATTATTCAGCTCAATATTGTCTTGATAGTTTTTATGTGTCCGGGAAGATACAGAAGTCAGTGATGGAAGTTAAAATCAAGGTATCACTTGCTTTATATGACTATAAATTTTTTAGTAGTGTTTTTAAAGCATTGTGTTGTTAGTAGGTAGTTGGGGTAGACATACTGTTGCATCTTTGGTATCATGTACTTGGTGTCTAAAGGTACCAAACGCCTGAATAAGGTGAGGAGGAGAATATTTTGGCAATTAATTCAGAATTGGCATAGAATAAATTGTTAAATGGAATGAATTAGTTGATGCAAAGTGTCTTTTGAATGCTAGAAACAACTATTTTACAAGCACTGCATTTTCTTAATGTCTCTGAAAATCTCTTTTGGAACTTGACAGTTCATTTGATAGATGTCAGCTTTAAGGTTCAAAAAGCTTGGCATATAAAATTCATCTCGGAATGGAAAATTTAGAGCAGCTTTCCCAGCAGATGCTCCCAGCAACATCATAGAAAACTTCGGCAGTATAGGTGATGGGGTTTTAACACGGTTGACTTAGTGTTAGATTAATTTGTAGACACTATTCCCTAGTCGTTTGGCATTAGGGCACGTTAAGGAAGAAGAAATCAAGTTCACATGAAAAGGTATGTAAATCTTGACAAAAGCAGCTAAATTAGGGCAGATACAGTATGAACCACCTCATGCAGTAGCGGTCTAGGCTCTTTTGTTGACACAAGACCTAGAGCTCTGTTGATTTTTAGCAGGTATCTTTTATTTTATTTTATTTTTTAGCGATGTGCAAGCTGTGGGAGAAGACTGTGTGTAAGCCTTTGACTCAGTGATAATTTTCATGTGGAGATAAAAATGTTCAGTTTGTCCGGCTATTCTCCTGGAGTGTTCCAGCCAGTAGAGGAAGTAAAAGGCAAAGGTTCTGTGCCTTGTTCTCATCCCAAATTTCTTAGACACTTTCAATGAGCTAGGTACTTATTCTATATTCATAATCTTCGAGAATTAACATACCTGTTGTATGTCTTTTTTCTTAACCTTTCGCACTGATTTCTAGTCGTCTTAACTCTTAATATCATAGCAGACTGTTTGTCTCAGTGCTGATACCTGTAATATCATGTAATACTATTTATCAAATGGAAGTTTTTTTTTGCCTAGGGCATAAGTTACTGAGCTAAAGGATTGATTTTTTGACTTTTTCTTTGCTCCTGGAAAGTAAATACAAGATCTCTGCTGCTGCTTTCACTTGAAAATGATGGTTTATAATTCTTCTAGTCTGTTTAAGGACAATGGTTATTGTCCTGATACTGCAACAGGTCACACGCAGAGCTGCTTATCAGAGATTAGGAGCCTGCTGTGCTGGTTTTAAACAAGCACACAAGATTAAGATAGGGCACATCACCTGAAGAGTTTGCAGCAGAGGGAAGGTCTGTGATCTGTGACTGGGATAGCTGTAAACCACTCCATTCACTGGTTGCAAGCTGCGCAGCTGCCACACCTGGAGTCTTATGGAAAGAGGAGGGAATATAGCCCCTGTATTAGATCCATCTGGTGTTGTCTTCATGGCCCATTTTCTTTTCAACACTGCTTTCTCCAGTTCATTCTTCGTTACCAGTTTGTGAGGTATTTACTCATATTTACTTTGTGTTTTGCAGCCCATGCTAAGGTCTGTGAGTTACCATGTTTAACCAGTATCTGACATACAAACACAAACCTAACAAGCAGCTATTGCATTTTGCATTCATGTAAAGTAATTTCTCACTGAAAAGCTTGTGTTAGTTGAATAGGTATGTTGTGATGTATTCGTGCCACACTGCTTCTAAGACAAGTGAATTTTTTCAACCTGGTGCTCAAGGAATGAATCTCTTCTAAATTGGCCTACGTGACAATGGAGGCAAGATGAATTGCAGTCTCTTCAGGCTTTGAACTGTGAAGCCTGTATGTATTTGCACAGTATTTGATAAATAATTGAGGAAAAACATTGCATACTCTATTGCAAATCTACTGTTAATATTTTTCAGGGTCTAAAGAGTGTTCGAAACCTTTCACATTTGGGTGCATCATTTTCTGTAAACTTCTGCAGAATTTAGAAGAGAACCATGACTTTTCTGCAGGATTGACAAACCACCCAAAGAACTAAATAAAGAATGTTCTTTATGATACCAGAGTCAGGAAAAAATAAAATAAAATAAAAAGTATGTGAAGAAAACTTTGAAATACATCGCCCTAGTCACTTTGAAATAGTGACTAGGGAGATGGAGGTACCTGAATAGTCTTAAAAAATGTAAATAAAGCTTTCAGGCAGTTCCAGTATTCACAGAATCTTCATTTAATTTGAGGTGCCTGACTTTTTGCATTTAGGCACGCTCAAAGCCAGTTAATTTTGACATGAATTGCTCTACATCTGGCTCCTTTCTTCATCTCCTTCAGGATTCACAGAATAGGCATTGCCCTGACCTCCTCACCTGTGGAACCAGACGATAGAAGGAATCTGAAAGTGTTCTTTCAAAGAGCCACTGAAAAAATTCTAAAAAGCGGTTTCACGCTTTGTCAACTCTCTTACTGTAATTTCTCTGAACTTGAACGAAATACTTCTACCAGTTTCTTGACTCAGTATTTTGGTGGTTTTCTAGTACGTCTCCACTTGCGCACACTGGTTTTCTGCTGGAAAAGAAAGCCATAAGTGACCTGACAGAAGATTTTGGAAAAGGTGAATCAAAGGCTTTTGCTTTATCCAGTGCGTCTATGAGTTGAAAATGGGATTGTATTTGAGAAACCTTCATTTGAGCAACTTCTGTGTCCTTCCGGCGTAGAAAACATGAAGCTCTAGATCCCATGAGAGCTCTTTGAATTGTTAGTATTCTCAGGATATTTCATTCCCTTCTGTTGAAGCTCTTGTATTTAAAACGGTCAGAAAATCAGTGGAACATTCAACAGTTTCTGAAAATCTCCTTGTAGCCTTGTGGTTGAATCATGAATAGAAACATGTAGGTCAGAACTCTCTCAGGCAGAGGAGGGATTTGATTCCAGGAGTTGTAAATATTCTCCCAAGGTCTTATTATCAGGCTTTGGAACAGAGAGACGTGGCACCTCATAGATTTCTTTGTCTGCTAATGTGTATGAGTACTTACCTTAAGGTTCCTCCAATGCTTTCAAGTGCTTTTTTCAGTAAAGAAGCCATTTAAATTAGTGTTTTCCAAATAGGAGGAGATTATTTTTGCTGTTGCCATGGTATGTGTAGTTTAGGATTGCTATCTGTACTCTGTTGCTACCTCAGATAAATTACTGGTGGTTTAATTCAGCTTTTTTTTGTGTGCCATTTATTTCTACATGCGGCAGTAGCAGCGTTACCAGTAGATAATAGGAAGTTATTAACTTGTTTCACCTTACATTCCTGCAGCCACATGCTGCTATTTCTTATAATAACCTTGGCTTCAGTAATGTGGCCCTTTGTGGGAATCTTTCAAGTGTGTTGTGTAATTATATTGTGACTACAGAATGAATATAGACTGTCATTGCATTACCCTCCGAATCTGATACGGTGATTGAGGTGGTGTTTGTATGGTACTTTACCACTTTTCTCACCTGATACAATTCTGTTTAAAATTAACTGTTTCCTTTTTCTGCAACACTGGTGGATTCTGCTCACAGAGACAGTGGAGGAGTAGGGAAATGTCTGTGAAACTGCAAAAACATGAGTGGTAAAATTGATGGTGATAATACTAATTTCCAGGTTTTAAGGGAACATGGCCAGCAGCTGAGTCAACAAAAACTGAACTCCTTATGGGAATTTTTTTAGTGGTTTTAATGGGGCAGTTTAAAATTTAAATATTTTTTTCTGGAAATGTTTTACCCTAATATAATTACAGGTAATTTTTAGAGGCACTGCAAAGGGAAATAAAAGGCTGGTTTTATTTTTTTTCTTTTTGGTTACGTATTAATTGCTGTGTTCTTAACATTACAGTTTTCCTTTGTAAATTCCTAAGTAAATTAAATGTACATAAATTATTTAAAAATATATAATGGGGAGAGAGGCTGAAAAATCAAAACCTAGGGAACATATTCACCATGGGCATTTAAAATCTCTTTGTTAATGTTTAGTACTGATGTTGGCTCCTTTTGAGATTGCTCCCGTACTTGGCAGACTGTAGGATTCTCTGCAAGAAGATGGCAGTAAATGCAATTTGCCATCTGTGGGCAGGTTGGTTTTTTTTGTGGCAACATACCTGTATCAAAAATGGACCTTTATCATCATGCTGTGTTTTGAAGTAAATGTCCACATTTTCTAGTAATGCAAATCAGCCTCTTAAAATGAAATTGAGTTTAGCTAATTAAGCCATGTGAGATCTGACCCTGTTTTTCAATATGTCCCTTATTATTCATAAAATGACTCATTAGTAATTGTTAGGAAGGATATATTGGTGACTGTTAAAAATACATTAGGTTCTGGAAGGTGGAAGGTTGAAAAAATGTGAAGACCTAGTACCATTAGCAGATGGAGACCTAGATGTAGATCCTTACTTGCTGATAATTATGGTGAATCACAAGTAATTTATGACCCCACTCTGTTTTATTTGACAGTAGTGGTTACAGGTTCTGTGGTATGTTTTAGAAAAGGTCAGCACCTGGCTCTCCTCTTGTTTCACTGAGACACCCATATTTCATACCATGAAAATGCTGCTTGACCTGCCCTGTCCTGTGTTGCTCTGAAGCCCTTCAGTAAAAGGAAGATGGTATCTGTTGGAGACGGAAGGAATACTTTCGTGGATCAGTGTAATTGCTTCATTGGTTTATGAACCCAGAGTTCTTTACAGGGTGCCCCAGATATTTATGATGTTCTTGAGCATTTGATTTTACACCAGACCTGTAAATTAGCTGAAAGATGTGTGAAAAATCATACAGACAGACAGCTCTCTCCTGTCTACAGACATAAAGTGGCTCAGGAGCATAAATTATTCCTGCTGAGGTCAATCATAATTTATGCTATTTTGCTTCTGCATCTGCTATTCTGAAGAAAAAGAACATAGAGAACATTTGCATCTGAAGAAAAATGTCCCTCTTTGCATCAAACTTCAGTCACTTGGGGAAAGCTGTTCTTAAAAATGATAATTTGAAGAGCTTCAGTTGAAATTGGCAGGTCACAGAGGAGAAGGGCTTTATATTTTATTTTTTAAAAACCTGAATAAATGACCATAGCCTGGCCAATTGAACCTTAGAGATCCATAGAGATATTGTGATGGAGGATGTGTTCTGTGCATTTCACTGTGTAAAAGTGTGAACTAAAAATAAGCGATAGTAAAAGATGGTGACAAGATGCCCAAGTTAACTTTTGTTCTTCCAGTGTCATGTTAAAAATATAAATACAAAACAGTAAAGATATTCCAAATTACAGTAATTATAATTAATTTATGTGCAATCATACTGCATGAGTGATTTCCCTCTGATGGCTGTGTGGAGTTGAAAGACTTCCTTATAACTTGGGAAGTCTTACATGAGCTTGAGGCCCTCCTTGGTTTGTATTGGGTAGTGATTAAACTGGATAACTGGATTCTGCTCTTGGAAACAGGTAAGGAGCAATTGGCAGAGTAGCAATCTAATCACATCATTATTCTGATTTACGCCCCCCCCCGGCTATAATATTGCAGATTTAGTGAAGACCCATACAATTTGCAAACAACACCTACTTGGTGGTTTTCATTGAGCTGAAAATACACTTCCCATTTTCAGTGATGTGATATAAAGTGTGATGACAGAATTGCCAAAGAGCATGTTATTTTGATTTTGCTGGCTATGCCGTAATTGTTGTTTGTAGCTACTGGGGAGGGACAATGGGAGAGCAGCAGAATGTAGACCATTCCTGGTAAATACTATTTCCTGTCTTCTACAGCGTCATAACAATTTTATCTGAAGTTAGAAGCATTACATACTATATATAATGATAGCTCAAACCACGAATCACTTGAAACATTTTTCTTTATTTCAACTCTGTCTGGTATTTATCACCAAATAAAGGTTGACTCTGCAGCCATCATAAGGAAGAGAATGCATTTTTTCTTTATGTCACTTCCAAACTAAAAATTTATCTGTTACCAAATTGGTCAGTTGCAGCGAGGATGAACAGGTTCTTTAGAAGACCCAGTAGTTGGGTTATTTCAGGTACCTTTTTTTTTTCCTCTCTCCTTTTTTAAAAAATCCCCAGAGAACAGGAATTAAAAAGACTCAGCTTACATTGGTAATATTCACCTTTTTGAGACATAGTACGGGTTAGTTTAGAAACAGGCTTTGTTAGTTTGAGTTCAACAAATGAGATATCTCCTTATTAAATTGTTCCAAAAGCTTATTTCCTATCAATCTAAGAATTAAAAAAAAAAAAAAAAAACCCAGAACCACTTAACTGTTTTTTTTTTTCCCTTACTTTTGTTTAGCTCATTTTTTTTGTCTAGTTATCTCTCCTAGGCAGCATATACCATACTTCATTCTCAACACTATTTTATAATGTACTTCCTTTAGATTGGCAAAATTATTTGGAAGCAAAATGAATAATAATTATTTTCCTCATATTTATTTTGTTGAGCAGATGTGCTATCTCGGGGTAAGGAAAGCTAGCAATAGAGATTATGAACTGCTGGAAATGCATCAGGATGCCAATACTAATGCTATTTTTAATGACCTGAATGAGTTGGTCTGTATTTTTACATTTCTGTGTAAACTGTTTCATAGTAATCTCCCTTTATGGGAGAAGTTGGGCAGCCTGACATCAATGCTGTGAAGAGCTAAGCAACTCTTAAGAAATGCTGAACTCCTTAGGCTGCAGCAACAAGCAACTCGGTGATAAAATTAGAATTTCTGATGCCAGTGCCATTTCTAACGAAGAATGAGATTTTGCACTGAGACGTAAAAAAAAAATTGCATTTAAAATTCTCCCATGTTTCATTTTTAAAAGGCAGATTATGTCTGAAGAAGTGTCATTTATTGCAGAATGCCAAAACAAAAGCATGCAAATTACAACAGCATTTACCACTTTCATCGTGAATGTTGTTGCTGTTTGTAGAATGAAGATTTTGCTCCTATGTGCCCTCATTTCTACATATATTTCTGATGTTCATCATGTTTGATCATGGTATTCTTCCAAATTTCATTCTCTTTCTCCATAAATAATAAACAATAACAATGAAGCCAAGTGCCTTTTCTATTCTGTACTCTAATTGAGTACAGCATATAATAGCATTGATTATAATACATTATGGGAATTGCTTCAAATAACATATACTATTTTCCACTCCCTTGAGAGCTGCACTGGAACAAAAACTCTGTATCTTGGTAGCTCTAGGCAGTTTTTGGAAAAAAACTGCAACAAAAAAACCCCCAAACCCACATTTGAATATTGCTGCCTGCAATAATTTTTGCATTTTCCTTGCTACATAAAGAAATTAATTCATGAGCATAAATTGTTACTTCATTTTATTATATTTCCTCAATTTTAAATGTTAGTTTTGATTCTGTTCTTCACGTTTCCAACCCTTAGAATTCAGTCTCTGCATCCTGCCTGGATATTTACTGTTTTGAAGCTCAATCAAATGGAATTCTGAAGACAAATGTCTTTAGATTACATTTTATTGACAAGATTATTTATACATCAAATAGTAAAACCTAGTAAATTTTCCTTTGCCATTGCCATTTTCTGTTGCAGACACTGTAAAGCTTAAAGAAATGTAAGAAACTGTGACAGAAAAATGTGAGGGCTTTTGGGCCACTGTTTAGAGTAACTGGTATGTAACAGCTTCTGTTATTTTCAAACATTTTCAGTCATATAGACCTACTTTTTCACAGTAAGAAAAAACCACCTTGGTCTATCCTTTTAATGATTTCTACTCTTGATATTTTAAATTCTTTTTTTGTTTGTTTGTTTTTTGTTTTTAACTAAGGAATCTAAAATCCGTATGGTGCTTTCCAGCCTGTTAATCCTGCAGGCTTGGAATGTAAAATGTGTCCACTTTCAATTCACCCCAGGACAGCTTGGAGCAGAGTGATTCTAGCTTTGCAAAGCCATCATTTTTTATCATTTTTTTGAATGGTTGTTTCTTAGGTACTTTTCTAAAGCAATCATTTTACTAATAGCTACTGAAAATTGCTGTATAATTTCAGCATTACATTTTCTGACCTTTTTAGTTGATCACACAGGAATTGTAGTGCGGTGTCTTCTGCACAGTAGATTATCTCATTTCTGCCCATGGTATTGGTCTCTTCTAATACCATTTCTCTGATGATCATTGCTATCACAGTCTTATTTTCCCCAGTTTATCAGCTGTGCAAGGGGCTCAGTTACTGTTGGAAGTGGTAGGGGGTTGAGATACTCCCCAGTAATTATCAGTGTTTTCCTGAAGCACCAGGATGAAAAGCTGTGGTGTACATCTTGGAATTGGGGAACAGGTGAAACTGCTTTAGTTCATAGAGCTGGGCTGCCAGTCCAGACAGGGCACTTTACCAGTGGTCTGACAGAATGGCTGTGCAGCTGTAGCAGGGGAAGACTATAAATTGACTCCTGGTGAGTACTCCTGCCATCTGGAGTAGAGGACCTTGGGGCTGTAACACTGTCGGTGTGGTTTACAGCAGCCTTGCCCTTCCCACTGCACAGCAAAGGGAAAAAACATCAGCTCTGGATACCAAGAACCACGTATTGAGCAGTCATTTGAGCAATATAAACTCTTATCTTTGCTTTGTTGTGCTGCAGATACTTGAGACACTGGATATTACATGATTCATTTTTATTAAGCCACCAACACTCTCCCATTATATCTTAGTAATGGCGCACAAATCTTGTGAAGGCCCAGAGCTGAGCATTGAGGTAACTAAATCGTCTCCATAACCCTTCAGGTGCTATACTCTGACTGCTCCTGGTCTCTTTATGGCTGGCCCCAAATGTGGAGAAGTGAATGAAGGTTTTTGAGGTAAAAGAAGCTAATGATTGTCCAAAAGCCAGCAAAAGGCTGATTTCTGTGGTCCTTGATAAAAGGATGTAGAGGAGGATGGACATTAAAAAGCAGTTCAGCATTTTATACACAGAGATGTTAACGTGACTGTAGCCTTCTATTGTGCAGTGAAATGATCTGCCACCATAAATTTCTAACGGTGAAACATTTGGCTTTATGTCATCATTTACGTGAAGATTTTTTTACAGCAAAACTGAACCATGATTTGGTCATTTGGTGTAATTACTACTATTACTAAATTACTACTATTTGTGTAAGTGTATGGAAAAAATTTTCTAAATTAGACATTAAGCTTGCTTTTTAAAGGTGGTGTCGTGCAGGCATACATTAGAAATGGTGTTAAGAAATTTAATTCAAATTTTTGTTGCTTCCTGAAAAGCAGCTGAAGAACTTGAAGTGTAAAATTAGTTCTCATGTAACCTCCAGTGCTGTTGGTTCATAAGCTGCTGATACCACTTGCTCTGTGCTGCTTGCTGTTTAATTTCTTTTCATGGTAGAAAGGTGCTTAATGCCATTTAAGAAACTAGCAAAGAGATCTGCCAGAATAGTGCTTCTTGCACCATGTGGCGCTTAAAGCCAGAATTGAGCTCTGTAGTAAGTACGAGGGTTTCCCTTGTCAGGTTTCACAGAATCACAGGACGGTCGGGGCTGGAAGGGACCTCTGGAGGTCAAGTCCAACCTGCTGCCAGGGCAGGTCGCGCAGGACCGTGTCCAGGAGGGTTTGGAAGGGTTTACGCATCGTAAACAGCTCATTGGACTCTCACATTGCAGCGCGGCCCGGAATTCAGCTCAGTCTTCCATTTTGTGCTGTAAACCTAAAATAAAGACTGCTCCTGAGGGGTTGGGCCTTTGTGTTGTGTTGGGGCTTTTGGAGGCATTTTTCTGATACAATGTTCCTTCAAAACAAGCAGTTGTTTCTTTTTGTGTCTCTTCCTTCTCTCCACCCCCTCTACTCACTGCGTAATTACGCTAAAGGTTTATGTTGCAAGACTGGTGACTTAAAACTGATCATCACCACACTTTTTTTGGTCCTGAGAAGGAAATAATTGCATAAATATTTACTGTTATCACTACATTAATAATACAGACATATTTGACAACAGTTAGATGCCTTAAAAATATTGGTAGGAAAATTATTTTGAAACTTTTGCTATTTATGGAAGCCTACTTCTGGTCACAGTTTTTCTCAGGAATTGTGTTATTGTAGGCATGTCCTTATAAACTGCTGCACAGGTTTTCTGTTTCCTTGTTTAGATTAGGTTTTCTTTTGTAGTTAAAGATAAATTGCTGAACTTTCTGAAATGTGAAATTGCAAGGTAACGTAAGAAAGCATTTTTTATGGATGTTCTGTAAAATGTCTCCCCTGTGACATTATTGATATACAAAGCAGAAAAATAAGAAGACTTTATTACCACAGCAGCAAGAAGCTACAGATTAGCTGAATATTGCAGTAAATATCCACGTTAGAGTTGTGAACTGGTGTCAGACCAGAACGGGTGGTCTTTTTCTTTTATCTGAAAACAGCTCACTGGGGAACACTGATTGCAATGACAGTAACAAATGAATCTTAAATTGCAGTTCTTTCTCAATCCAGTTAGACAAATTAGCTACTGATAAAGTAACACACGTTGTGTTCCTCAGGGCTCAGTATTGGAGCCAGTTCTGTTTAATATCTTTATCAAACATCTGGATGAGGGGATCAAGTGCACCCTCAGTAGATTTGCAGATGACACCGGTTAGATGGGTGTGTTGATCTTCTTGAAAGTAGGAGGCTCTACGGAGGGACCTGGACAGACTGCATTGATGGGCAGGGGCCAACAGCATGAGGCTCAACAAAGCCAAGAGCCATGACCTGCTCTTGGGTCACAACCCCCTGCAACAATAGAAGCTTGGGGAGGAGTGTCTGGAAGGCTGCCTGGCAGAAAGGGAGTTGCTGGTGCTGGCTGACAGCCACCTGAACTTGAGCCAGCGGTGTCCCCAGGTGGACAAGAAGGCCAACAGCATCCTGGCCTGGATCAGGAACGGTGTGGCCAGCTGGCTGCACCTTGAATCCTGGGTACAGCTTTGAGTCCCTCACTCCCAGAAGGACATTCGGGTTCTGGAGCATTTCCAAAGAAGGGCAGTGGAGCTGGGGGAGGGTCTGCAGCAGAAGTTTTGTGAGGAGCGGCTGAGGGACCTCGGCTTGTTCAACCTGGAGCAAAGGAGGCTCAGGGGAGGCTCTCAACAGCTCCCTGACAGGAGGTTGTAGCGAGGTGGGGTCTGTCTCTTCTCACAACTAACAAGCAATAGGACAAGAGGAAATGACCTCATGTTTTGCCAGGGGAAGTGTAGATTAGATACTAGGAAAAAATTCTCCCCTGAAGGGATTGTAAATCACTAGAGCAGGCTGCCCAGGCAAGCGGTGGAGTCACCATCCCTAGAGGTATTTAAAAGATGTGTAGATGAAACTCGAGGGATGTGGTTTAGTGGTACGAAGTGCTGGGTTAATGTTAAGAGACCTGTGATGAATAGAGTGTGGACTTGACAGCTTAGCCTTTGCTTTCTGTTCTCCTCTGTGTGTATTTCCCTGCACTGAATCAAGCTTTGAAAATGTTCTCACTCGCTAAAAGCTTGTGGCCTGCAGAAGTGACATGCACCGTATCCTTCCTGGATAGGAAGAATGGTTCAAACACCTGCAGTCACGTTATTTCCATTTCCTTTTTCTTGCATATATTGTTGTATTGTCTGTCATTCTGTGTTTGACTAAATGTTCAATTTCTTACTTTTTCATTGTTATGAATTTGAGAAAACGACCCTTCCTGATAGGTAATATAAATGAATCTTTGTCATAAATAACTTCTATTCTTGGAGCATTACACATCATTTCACACCAAACCAGCTGCGTGGAAATGCTGGGGGGGAAAAAAAAAAGCATAAAAAAATTTCTAATTTGATGGTTCATTTCCTGAACTTATGATGTCTTTCAGAGGTAATAATGGTCACTGGTGTATGCATTTCTCAGTTCAAAAATAAGATGAGGTGTCTGAAGACATGAGGGTTAATCTAGGGTGCAAATAGATAAACTGTGGCATAATGCAAAGCTATCAGGGCTGGCCTTCTCTACCCAGGAAATACCTTTGTATTTAAAGGTCTCAGACATCAACTACTTTGTTGTTCCCAGTTTAGGTAGAGATAAAGCTTGGTAGAAGTTTTATTCTCAGAGTATAAAATTCGACTTCATTGTGTGTTCAGAGCACGCGTGATGCATTTCTGCAGTGGCTTTGTAAGGGTGTGTACATTTTACTGTACAGCACGTAGGGTTTCCTTTTTCATTGCCTACACATGCAATAAGCAGCTACGTAGTTTAGGGTGTGAATTCACACAGCTGACAAGGCAGGCAAAGATTTTTTGAAATTTCACTTCTTTTTGTTTGTTGGTTTGTTTTTGTATTTTTAAGAAGCATTAAGTACTGACAAGCCATTTTCTTGGGTGAAGAAATATTGCTTGAGTTTATTCAGTGGATTATCTCAACCCGGGGGCTGTCACCTAGGCATGATCAGTAGCAGAGCTGCCAGCATGATGTATGGGGTGGGTTCCTGAACTGGGGACACCTCAGGGGAGCAGTGTCCAGGCAGGAGCCTGCAGGTCTCACAAGAGCAGCTGACAAGACCTGGACAGGGCCAGGAGCAACCATGGCCAAGCGTAGCGGCAGAACTCTGATTTACCGATTGTCTTTTCCATAAATGGTTCATCATGTGTTTATTTATTTGGTAGTGCTTTGGTGGGGAGCTTTATTCCAGCTTCTGTGCTCCAGTTCCTTAGGAGATGACTGTCCTGATGTTTATTTGTCTTTCTAGTCATTATTTCTGCTAGGAAACGGCGGTGAGTAGTGAGTTGGTGACATGGTGTGGCTCTTGGGCTTTGGCACTTGGTAGGATTCTCAAAGCACAGCAGTAACAGGTCTTGTTTGGAAGGACTATCCAAACCAGAAGTTATTTCCTGGTGTTGGCATTCAGGCAGCAAAGAATAGACTGTTGTTGTTCTTTGCTTCCTAGCATCTCTCCATAAAGAGTAGGAAAAAATGTTGCTGATTTCTTCAAACAATATTTATATTTACCTGTCACTGTATTGCCCCAGTGTGTTGTAAGGCAGAAGCCTCTTCCCATTTATTTGTCCATTTCCAATGTTATGTCTCTTGAAGAGTTTTCTAACATGATGTTAGAAAACACTAGCAAGTCAAATTGATCTTGAATGTCTTTGAAAGGATCAAGGAAAGAAATGACTATTAAGGCTTTTAGCCAGGTGTGTTCTCCTAGAACCACTGACATCACTCTTTGCCATCTGTCTGGTATTACTAGAATGCGTTTGGAAGAATAGTTTGGGGGATTCACAGCATGAAATGAGGTGATAACTTCTCTTCTATAACCTTTGCTTTCACATACAAGTCCTTGAGGAAGGGAGTATTTTTGACTATATGCCCTTTATCTTGTTTTGCCTGAGCCCTTGCACTGTTGCTGTGGAGGGCTGAGAGCTTCCTCCTTCTCTTAACTCTGTGTGCAGTTTCTACACGTGTGACAGGGATCTGCAATCAGTCAAGAAATGGCACTAATTGCCTCGTGCAGTGAATAGGTGAGATGGTGCAGTGGTACAAGGTAGAACCCACATCTCTACATAAGTGAAACTTGTTTTTTCAGCTAAAATGTTCCCTTCAGCAGAAGATCAGATGGATCCCAGCATTCTGCTACATGAAACTCCTCTTATATAGATAAATCTTCATCCTAATTTCTGCAACCATGAAACAGAGGGGAGTAATTAAAACATTTCCAGGAGTCTTACAGATAAAGAGTATCTATGTATTTTCCAACTTTCTACAACTTTCAAGATTTCAGAGATGACTATAGAGAGAAATAGGCATAAATATATTAATCAAGGTGTGGAATTACTGTTTTATCACCTTGATTATTCCTTTGCCATTTTCAACTGTAATTACACACGGTGTATCTTGAAGTATTTGAATTTAATGCTGATTAAAATACCAAAGGTTTTGTTTTTTTTTTTTTTTTTAAAGAAGCATAGCACATACAAGATTGGAAATAAAGTAATTAGGTATAAAATGCTCAGTCTGTTGCTTCACACGATGCTGTGGGGAAAAATGTCATCTACACAAATAACATTATCAGTTGTCTCACCTAATCAGCCAAGCAGAATAAAAACAAAGAGTAGTAGAGGCTAATAAAGATACAGCCTCTTCAACTTTGTTCCTTAAAACTTTTCCTTGTTTCGGTGTCTGCCTCAACAATTGCATTGATACTGCAGTCTCTGCAGTAAATACCGAGTTATTTCTCTGGTTTGTGTTCTGAAGGGAAGCTCATTTATTCTTGCGTAGCTTAATCGTCCTTGTAGGATCCACGGGGTTCCTCTCTGTTGGTAGTGAGCTGATCACCATTTGTAAAAGGCAGACTTCTAGTCTTCCACTTAAGGGCGTGAGAGTTGCTGTTTTTTCTTTGGGTATCCTCACTTAGTTCGCTTTAAAAATGAAGTGAATTTTTCTTCTGCCTTACGTTTTCTCTTCTGTTTATTATTGCTGTGGCAAGAGCACATGACATGACATGCAAGTTTTGCATGTCAAAAACTGTTAGTGGCTTATCCTGAGGAGCAAGAGTAAAGTTCCCTTACCCTTCACCATGTGTTTTGGAGAGCTTTGCAAGTGAAAACCAGAGATCCAGTAGTTTTGCATTGGCTCTTCCCTGCTTTCTGACACTTGGGTAAAGGTGTTAATTGTCTGCCTTAATTGTTGCTTTCACCCCTCTGTGAAGGGCTTTTCTCGGGGGTGATGGGGTGAAGGAGGAACCATCTGTAGGTCAGTGAATTCTTACTGTATTTTTTCTTTTCTTAAAAAAAAAAATGCAGTATTACAGGGCTTCTAAAGCAATTTAGAAGAAATATTTTGCTTAAACTGTGCTCTGATCTAGTATCTTCTGTTTTCTTGTCTTCTTCCAGCATTGCACTTGTTCTTGAAAATTAAAAAAAAAGCTTGACAAATGATGCTGTATTAAAAAAATAAATAAATAAATGCAGGCTGCAGCCCATCAGGGTTCATTTTGCCTGATGGATGAAATTTCAAAATGCTGCTTCTAGAAGTAATAAAAATGTCTCCAAGGAAAAACTTATTTATTTAATTGTCTGCTGCCAGATTTTGATGGCAAGCTTTGTGTTTTGCCATATGACCCTGGCCAAGCTGAAAATTTATTTCAACAAAAGTTAGACATGGGTTCTGTTGGGAAGGAGACAAGTTTACAGATTATGCTTGCAGCTTTGTTGAACCCCCTGTACCAGTGATGCTCAAAGGACATTCTACATCAGCCTGTTTTCAGTTTAGCTTGATTGTGCTTAATTATATCAGTTTATTTTGTTGGTTGCATGAAACCTTCCAGGAGGAGAAAGGTAGTGTCTTGCTGGGGGTGTGTGTAGGAAGATAACTTTCCTTGTGTGTGGGAAGAGAAATCCTTGTGGAAACACCTCGCTAGTAGACTTGAGCAGTTGCTGCCAGGTGTTAGTGTGGGACGTGCAGGTACACAGACTTCAGGAGAAGGGATATTAGGAGAACAAACAAGTGACTTGGAATAAAAAATTTCAAGGCCAGGTATCCCTACTCCTCTCCGTTGCCGGGGAGGAGTGTGAGCAATACCTGGCCCATCAAAGAAACTACTGAAAACACACATTCTGCATGCAGTAGGTCTTTAGCGCTTCTTCCTTGTCTGAAGCTTTGACCACACTTTACAACAACGTGCTATTTTAACCAGTAAAAGAACTTTTTAGTTAGATGGTAAAAATCACTAAAATGGTTAGATGTATGTTCAAAGGAATGTCTTTTTGATTTTGGGGGCCTAAGAGCTGTGGATTTAAGGGAAGGCTGCCAGCTTCCCTGTGGTTTTGTGACATCAGAATTTTTTTGAGAGGCAATTTGGTATCTGGCCCATCTTTCTCTATCAACCGCATACAAAGCATGCGGAAAACGCTATATTTGTGAGGTACGTAATATTTGTCAGTTCTGTCAGAAAAAATGAACTTTATCCCTTTCTGAACAGTGCCCTTCACTGTATTCACCAGAGTGAGATTATCTCTCCTGGGAGATGTCACAGAGGAGAGGAAGACTTTTATCATTGTTACCATCTTTGTATGGAGCAGTATTTGCATTCTGGGCTTTGTTTAAAAGACAATCGAGCAAAGATAGTGATCAGTGTTTATTTGGCTTAGTGTGAATAGAAACCTTCCCCTTTGGTACCAGCCAGTGTTATCAGTTTTAAATGTCAAATACCCTTCAGTGCACAGAAAAGAGAAGATGAGATAGCATTCGCGCAATGGAAACAGAGGTGTGGCTCCAGGAGACCCATCTCCAGCTTCTGTGCCAGCCTTAAGAAAGACACTCACCCAGATGACCCACAGAGAGCACCTCTGAACATAGTCTGGTCTGTTCTGTGTTCTTTTTTGACATTAAAGCTGAGACAATCCAGACTAGTTTCATGTCTATTTACAGGCCCAGAGAAGAGCTCTTTGTTCCTAGGCATGTTGTCTGCTGCTTTTTTTTTTATTAGTTGTTCTCAAAATGTCTCCTTACTTGTTCAAATGCCTAAGATGACAAAGTTCTTTTCTTAAAATGTAAGAAAAAACAGAAAAAGAAAAACAAAACAAAACCAACCAACCAAAACACTCGGGGGGGGGGGGGGGGGAAAAATTTAAAAAAAAAAAAAAAACAAAAAAAGAAAAAAAAAACAACAAAAAACCCGCACGCAAAGAGCGGGAGTGGGGGGAGTGTGTTCAATAATTTTAAAAAAAAAAAGAGTTCTGGTAATAGCAGAAAATTTCTTGTTCATCCTTCTGGTACCTTCCCCATATTCATCGCGTCTCTTTTCTGACAGTGTCTGATGTGTAGTTGCGCAACATCTTCCCTTCTGATGTGTGCTCACCCTGAAGCGTTCGAGGGTTTTGTGTGTGAGGTTGAGAGAATGGCAGCCTGGGCAGCAGTGTGTGTGCTAATTCAAGTGTCTCCTGGGTCCTGAGCCCTGGAGGCAGTGGCGGGAGGATGGCCCTGCGTTAGCCACACAGAAGATCTGGAGTCTTAAGTGAAGGGATCCTAAAGTTCAAAGATTGTGCAATGTCTGTATGTGCACAGGCCTTTATCTTATGTCTTCTAGCCTCAAAATCCATAGGGTGTGCTTAGATAAAAGTTTCGAGCTGTATCTTGGCAACAGTATGGCCAGAAACTGACTTTCTGTGCAACCTTTTATCTTTCCTAAAAAACAACCTATCCCAAAAGTTGGAATGGTATTGCTGAGTGCCTTGAAAATAAATGAGATGGCAAGTCCAGTTTGAATGTCAGTCTAGATGGAGCTTTGACAGCAACTTTTCACATACTCCCCAACAGTTACTAGGGCTGCATGTTATCAATGTTCTCTTGACAAAGAGTTTGCAAAATTAGTAATTAAAACCAGTAATTACTCTTTTATGTAGTGTACATTTAATATTTCACAGAAGAAAAGCTAGGGATTCTATTATAAATGAACAATCTTAGTAAACTTTTAATAACTTCCTTAAAGCAACAGTTTCAAGTGCTTTTCTTCATCATGAGATTTGTTGCATATGTGCAGTGCAAAAAAATCCAGACGTTCAATTCGAATCGTGGGCCGTGTGTTTTCAGGGAGATGCACGCTTCCGAAACGCGCATAGCTTTGCACAGCGCTGCCCTTCGTGTTACCCTCAACCTCCAACAAGCCTGGCAGTGCAAGCCAGAAGCAGTTACCGTAACTCCAGGTACTCAGGTAATTCAAGGAGAGTCCCCAGAGTAGAGAATAGAACAAACAGAGTAAACATCTGAAATAAGCATTTAGTTTTAATGTGACAGACTATAAAAGAAGTTAAAAGACAGGGGACTTACTGTCCTGCACATAAGAGAGGTGCAGCATCTTAGAGAGAATGAAGCTGTTGATGGGACCTAGTTTGCAAGCACTTACATACAAAGTAATGCTGCATCCACAGAGAAGTGCTGAGCAGCAAACAGCTCAGCACCAGTCCTAAAGTTTTAGCATGCTCCTTCCTTCTGTCTACTGGGGGCACACAAACATTGAGAGAGATTTAGATATGATTCAGAGATAGGATCTTTGGTCCTTCATAGTCAGTGACGCCAGACATCTCTCTCTCATCTGCCTCTGGCCTCAGTTTGTCAATTTTTTTTATATTTCCTTTCCCATCACAGGTGGCATTATGGGGGAAAGGAGGGAGGGGGAAGGTTTTCTTCTGTTAGAAGGTAGTACACAAATGTTACTGCAGTGTTTAGTCAAATTAAACTAAACATTCTGATTATTTTTTCATGAGTTATTTACAGTCAAAAAGAAAACCACCAAAGACCATACTGGCAAAGGCAGAGAAATCTCTCTCCCTTAGGTGGGCTAGTTTCACCCCATGATAAAAGAACACGATTCTTTGTTGTGGCACTTAGTGATTGATTATGTCATGTAACAACAAAGCAATTAGGTTAATTTACACATTAATTAGCTTATTGCTTTCTGTTTGCTCTCTAATGCCTTTTTTTAAAAAAAAACTTGATCATGTGCTTTTGGAGGGGTTTAATTTCACTGATTAAAAATCTGAGTGCAGACATCGGAACACCTGCTTTGTGGTTGAAACCCCATCGGGATGAACACAAGCCCTCTGGTACCTTGATGGGACACTCACAAGGAAATTACCCTGGAAGTGCTCCACAGCCTGCGAGCTTTCATCCCCCTGCGTAGCTGGGCAGGTGTCCGTTACTGGCCTGTGTTTGCGGCAGTGGCAGTTTTTGTACGTTGATGCATCGAGCTGTGCCGTGTTCGGGGGAGCAGGGGAGGCCTTGACTGGAGGACGAGTGGTTCCTGCGATGACTGTGGCTTTTGAAGGTCTCGGTCTCTTGTGTTCGTTTAAGATGGCACCTCCCTGGGTGGCGGTACCAGGTCCAGCTAACAGTTCAGCTCAGTGTTACACCTGCGATTCCTGGGTAGCTTTTATGCAGTTCCTCTACAAAAAAGTTTGTTTCTTCTGGTCTATACACTTCACTTAGGATCAGGTTTGGCTGGAACCCAGAAGCTGTGTATCATTTAACTGTGGGAAAAATACATACTACTTCACATCTAAGTCTGCCAGAACTGATAATCATGAAACAACAGATTTCACATCACTGAATGGACTCAGGAAGGTTTATTTGTCTCTTCTTGCTTGAAAACACCGCTCTTTTTTTACAAGTTCAAAAACTGCTCTAAATATTGGATTTAACATTTAGCTTTCCTTGTGTGGAGTCAGGAGTTGGACTCGATAAACCTCATGGGTCCCTTCCAATTTAAGGTCTTCTGTGAGCCTCCTTGGTAATATAAGGCAAATATATGTATGCACATGCACACGTAGACCCATACACGCAAGTATTCCGTTAGAAAGAAAACATTATTTGCAGCCACTGTGCCAGATACAGCATGAAGTTTTTTATGGGCAAACTTGACTGACTAACTGGTGTATTTAATTAGCAGTGGTGCTGGAGGTCTCGTGTTTTGTTACTTTTGTTTAAATTGGGCTGTTTGTATGTTTGTCAGTGGAATTGGAAATTTTGCAGAAGATTAATTCAATAATGTTTCCTAAAAGCCTTATAGAAAAAACCATTTTAAACATTAAAGACCCATAATCTATTGCTGTCTTTTAAGATTAGATATAGAGTAACATGTGTGTTCCGGATTTCTTGATAAATTATGTTCCTAAATCCATTACCTGCTTTCATTTATTGGTCATAAAAGAAGATTTAACATAAAAGCTCTTTTAACAAAAACATTAGGTTCCAACTATTTTATGTGATAATGAAATAGGATGGGTTTTAAAGTTGCAGTTTCTTCCTGATGTATTAATCAAATTCCCTGCATAAAGTAGGTGGAAGGTATCCTCTGAATTTAAACACAGCTCTTTTCTACTCATTATTCCTAAGCCTTTAGAAGGCCGTGCGAAGGGATACATGTGTTTCATCGTGTACTTTCACCAAAATTAAGGTCTATTGTGTTGATTCCATTAAAGAGTATTGAATGTTATCTTCACTCAGAAAGCTGAGTTTGTAATTACTATTTTTGTGATTATATTGCTGATGATATGTTTTAGCATGTGAAAATGTACAGAGCTAGTGATAAATTTTAGGATTACGGGTTGACATTTTCTGAACACCCACAGAGTTTTAACTACCTAATTGTTGTACAGAGCATCCCTTGACTAACTGCTCATCTCCGCTGATGTTTTAGTCCTTCCTCCTTGTTCCTGGCATTCAGCTGCCATCCAGTCCTGTAGGCATGTGCATTTTTGCTAGTGGAGGAATGTGTGTGACTATAGCATCCGAGCCTATAGGAAGATTATTTAGATGTCTGTACCTGTTCTCAAGCCATGGCCTGGTCAGAAGCCAGGGCATTTCTTTAATTGGACCAAATCCAGAGAGAGTTCCCTGAATCCCCTGCCCAGGAAGAAGGCAGGTAGGTGTTGGAATGTAAGGAAAGCAATCAGAAAGCTGAAGATATGCCACTTCGGGTATTGCAGAAAATACTAATTAGACCATTAAAATTGACTGTTACGCATCTCGGATGAACCTCTCAGTCCACCCAAGTTGCAGTGGATTGCCTGCTTCCTTCATGAAAGTGTACTTATGCTTAATACCTTCATCCAAAGCTAGTTCCTTGGCTTGGGCAGTAGTGATGTAGTTAGGTTGTTCCCGAGTATTTTAAAACCAAGTTGGACAGGACTCAAATTGAGTAGCTTGTCTTCTTTATAAAGTATAGGAATTTTCCACCTCATTTTTGGTCTCATGGGTAGTCCATCTTACCTGTCTAACTCATGTCTGTGAATTCTGCCAGGCACTAAGTAATTATTTGTTGCAAACCCTGCCATCCTTTTGCCTTTTAGTGGATTTCACTGTACCTGTTAACATACCTGTCTTCTCAATGAAGCCTATACTAACAGTTCTGTAGCTTCTTACTGGGCACAGAATATGCTTTAACAATTTAGATCAAAATCTCCTCCTTGTAGTCCTGGGTCAGCTGAGTTAGTCAGCTCCAGGGACTGCATTTGGAGTGAGATACAAAGAGGACACCAAGTGCCTTTAGCTTCTGTCTGTGCAGGGGCAGTGTCCGGTTAGAAGTACACAGTGTTTACAACGGCTTCGGTGACTGCAGATAGATTTAGTCTTTGTCCAAGTGAAATGTAAGTCTCTTTGTGTTTATATCCTGACCAGAGCTGTAATGCTTGCTTTTCTGCATAATTAAGCTGCAATTTCTATTTTGAATAGCAGTTGTAGAATAGTTTCAAGGATGATCCACCGAGGGAATATACTTGGGGAGGGGCATAAATAAGAAGACTCAGACTCCACCAAACTCTCAATGCCCAGGTAGCCTTGTTTACTTTTCCTGCTTTGTCTGCCATGGTTTGTTTGCCGCTGCACTGTTAGTACATGAATAAGCTGCACTGGTCTTGTCCGAGTAGCTATTTTTTTGGTGTTTTCTGATTACCAAATGCTGTTACGTTATCTTACTTGTAGCACATTTAAATTTTCCTAATAGATTCTCAGAGGAAGAAAAGGACTGACATCTGAAGTGTTGTTTCGTATACTAGATCAGGGGATATAAACAGAGCTCTTGACTCCTCTAGAATTTAGAGAAAGGAAATAAATGCTTGACATGCCCTTATCAGCTGTACTTTACCAGCAGCTGAAAAATGGAGGCCTTTTTCCTTCTTTTTTTCCTTTTTTTTTTCCCCCCATATTTTTAATTTGTTTCCATATTTCATGATCACCAGGTTCTAGCCCAAAGGAAATCTTTATGGCTGTGATATAAACCTTGGAAAGAAAAGGGGTTTATAATGGAAAAGGCTGACAGTCTCTTAACTTGGAGCAGCACTAGCCATTAGAGTTTGTGTGCACATTGGTGTGTGGGTGGAAGGGTTGAGAGTAGCATTTTTCTCAAAGACTGACCTTGAAAAATCATAGCAGCAGAGCACTAACAAATGATACATAGTTCTAAAAGCTGTAAAATGTCAAACAACATGTACCTTATGACATGGGTTGGTTTAATATTTTGAGATACTATCCCTGTAACTTCTGAAATATTCTCCTTTAGAAGAGTAACGTTGAGAGATTGTGAGAGGCAGCCGGAGGTATCAACCTGGGTGCTAGAGAGTGCTAATATGCATAATTAGCCAAGTGTTTATGTTCTGGTTACCTTTGCATCTTCGCAATGTTGCAAAGGCTGCATTTTCAGAACCGAGTGAGGAGTTCGTCATTTTTTATCCTCCTCGACCAGAGGTTGAGAATGTTTGTGCACATAGCAGGACCCTATTAGACACGGCCACTGGAATGTTTAGGAACATGCTTTTAGGAGCCTGTGCCTCAGTTCTGCTAAATATGGGGAACAGCCTTTCTTTTTTTCTGAAGTGTTTCCATGTATTTCAGTTGCAAGTTGTTTGGGATAGAACGTGTCTCTTACCAAATGAGATCAGTAAGAGATTACGCAGAGATTTGGATGCAGTCTGGGATGATTGAGGGACTTGACTGCAATGTACATCCTTGTCAGAGAGCCACAGAGTGCTTTGAACTGAATTTTGCAGGTGTTTGCAGGAGGCAGATTTTTTTTCTGAAAATCAGAAGCAGTTGCTCTTATGTGTCTTAAATAGTGCAACTGAGGGACCTTTCTCAAAATACTCATTTGTGATTTTTCTAAAAGGAAAAAAACCCCAACATTCTGGATGGGAGAAAACAGTGTGGATTGAAGGCTCTTTAGATTGGTGTGAAAACAGATTTCAGGATATAACCTCTGCATGGAGGTCATAACACTTTTCTAGTGTAAAAGGACATGTTTCCCGGTGGGCTGAATTATCAACAAATAAGACCTTTTTTTTCTGAAATATTTATGAAGGTCAAATTTTGATATGTTTATATATGAGTGTGTGTATGATTTTTATAACTATACATATATAAAATACGTGGTTATATATATGATGTATTGATGGGTTAATGCATGCACAGAACAGCTGCACACTCAAGCACTGCAAGTAAATGATTTCAGGCTTTTTCTAAAACCCTGCTTTAGAAGATAAGCCCTCAGAGGAGGAAGAAGGTATGTTCAGTGCCCTCCCATAGAGGCTGGGGTCTGTTGCTCAGCTTGCAGAGCCTTCTTGATACCCACAGTATTACGTGGGTTCTCTTCTCTTAAGCGCTGGTATCAAGAAGCGCAGACTCTGTGGGACCAATTGTGTTAGTTTAGGCTAATTCTGCTGTAGCAATGTCTTGAGCACTGCTGATGGAAACTAAGAAGATTAAACTCCACATAATCTGGGGATCTTTATGTAAGTGAAGTTCAAATTACTATAAGCTCTTGAAATCATTGATGTGAGGATGAGTAAAAAGAGAGGAATAGCTCAAACTAGCTCAAGTTCTAAATCTTTGGGGTTTGTTTGGTTGGGTTTTTTTGTATTTTTGTGGGGTTTTTGTGTGGTGTTCCCCCCCAGAAAAACCTTTAAAAGACACTTCTGAATAAGAAAATTGTTCTACTTTCTTAAGGGAAAGTAGTGTTGAAAGGAGCTGCGCAGTTGTGTTTCTTCCTCAGTTAACACAGAGCTGCACTGGATTTCTGGAGACTATTAAAATGCTAAAAGTCACTGATTGATTATTGTAATGCTATCTTACTGTTTCAATAAAGATTGCTTTTGAAATAGAACTTGATCTTAATGGCACTGCCATTTTGCTAGATTTGAATATTGTAGCTTCTGAATTCTGCATCCATTAGAAATGAGGAAACATACTCGTCATGTTCAGTGGATGTGTCCAGATACAACAGAAACAAGCCAGCAGGCCCAATGTACCATCACGCTGCACAGGTTTTCACCCTATTTAACATTTACAAATCTGTAACAAATTTTCTATGGATTTTCAGTCCTTATGGTGACAGTAATTCTACTGAGGTTAAGCTTGCTTTTCTCTGTTGTCATTTGCGCTCCCTTTAGATGTAGTATGCAGCTGTATCGTTGGTGTTCCACGGGCTCTAGGCTGACACCGCTTGAGCAACCTGAATTACCCTGTTTCCCTGTGACATTGATTTAGAGGACTGGGCAGTGTTTTAAGTTTGCCATCTGTCAGACTTTTCTGATCTTTGTCAAACAGAATATGAGAGCCACTTGTTATCTGGGAAGTGAAGTCTGTAATACCTGGGAGAAAATGAAGAGCCGCTTTCTGCCTGTCTTCTCAGCTGTGACTTGCTACTGCATCTGCAGGTCCTCTCAGACCTTTTGGAACAGGCTGTCTCTTCTCTTGCCTTGGAGTCTATCTGGGTTTCACATCTCAACCTTGGAGCTTCATGGCTCCATAGCCATGCTCAGGATTTGAGGGGATATCTACACGGGATGGCTCTTTAGTGCACATCTGCAGCACTGACACCCTCCAGAATGGAGCGGTCCCATCCCGTCTGTCTCTACTGACAACCAAACCATGCCAGGGTCTTCACTGTTTGGAAGAGTGATAGCTGGGTTGAGTCAAGCCATTTCACAAGTGCTTTAACACTGACTGACTTCCAGTGCCCAGGAACATTTTCAGGTATGGTTTTATTGAACCAGGGACACAGACTAAGTAAGTGTGTAGGTTGGGCAGATTTAAAGCTCAGATAGGAGCAATATATTTAAAAGTGGCCAAATTACTTTTCTGAAATATTTTACATTGATAGTATTACAGAATTAATATTGTCATGTAAATCAAATACCTTGTCTTCAGTCAAAATAGACCTTTTGAAGTTTTTAGGTGCAGTTTCAGAAGTTTGTCACAGATAACATTTGCCCGTGAAATGTTTTTATGACAATAAATGCATCTTTGGGAGGTGGAGAGGGCTGGCCATTTGTAAGAAGCACCTGCACTTCCAGTTGAGGAACCAGCCCCTTCTCCAACTTTGGAGGAAAAGAGGTGTTTTACTAGTAAGGGGAAACTTCTAATTTTAGTAGGAACTTTTTTTTTTTTTTTCCCCCTTGTTACATCTCTACTGCTGCTTTGAGATGAATTGCAGTGGATTAACATAATAATACTGTAATAGACCACCTGGACATTGATAATAATGAACCTGATGAAATATCAGTTCTGGAATGAATTTAAAATGAGCTTTTTCCTGCAGTGAGTAGAAGGAGTCATATCAGACAGTGAAGAGTTTTTCTGTCACAGATCAGTTTTATTTTTTTTCAGATAATTCAGTGGTTCTATATGATCTGAATGCTCACTGTATACCAGCTCTGACACCATTTTCCAGTATTACTTGAGTTAGATTATAAACTCTTATGACTGTGAGTGGTGATGTATTATTACAGTGCTTTTCTTACTTTAGTGCAAAATTCTGTATTTGAAAAGAGGCTAATTTTATGTGAGCAGTGTGATGTAAGCATGTAGCCCACTGAAGTCAGTGCAAGTATTTTCTTCAGTTGAAATTAAGATGTGCTGTATTTCCAGTACATTTAAAGCTTATAGATAAACACTCTATCTCTTCTAGGTAAGAGAGGATGATATTTCTCCAAGAGTAGTTCCCTCACCACTGGGGCAGTAGGGTATTGCTGTTGATAGCGGGTTCTTCTCTCTGACAATATCCTGTGAAAGACTCCTCCTGGGAGGCATTATGTCTTAAGTTGGTCCTTTCTCAGTGTCAGGAAGTCATCCACGTAAGATGCCTGTTCAGTAGCATGAGGAAGAAACTTTAGTGGGACTCACAAAGTGAATGTTTTAAGGAATAATTCATCTCCCAGCCTGCAGGCACTGGGCAGGAAAAAAGAGGGTCTTGTTTCATTTTACTCAATTTAAATAATGTGCTTTTTTGGCTACATAAATCTTACTCAGGTGTAGATCCCAATAGTTTGAATATGGCTTCTTTTATAAACCTTGCAAAGTGGCTTATGTTATGAAACTTCAGTTAAAAGTTCTTTCTTTGCATGATTTATACCTGAGTCTTCTTTAATAAAGGCTATGAATCAGCAGTGGCTTTAATATCCTTCAGTCAGAAGCATCTTTGCCACCCACCTCAGCCTATTATTTTAAAGGATACAAAATATTCTACTCATTAAGCTGCTTCAATGTATTAAAAATTCAAATAGACTCATTTCATTGCTTTATGCAACCCTTGAAAAGCCTGCATTGGAAAATTTTAGTTCCATTGGCCACCCTGAGCATCTGTCCATGTCTGTACTCTCTGTGGTGCATTTCTTGACCTAGCACACTGTCCCTGCTGCAAATTATGCAGCTTGCAAAATATGAAAATGAACTGTCCATAAAAGATGACTGTAATATCTTCATTTCCAGTTTGTTAGCATGGCATTCGAAATTGCTTGTCTTGAGAAATCCCATTCATCGCTTTTTGTGTGTGGTTCCTATGAGCAAAGTTAGCTAAGGAAAATTTCTCATGGAAAAATATTCTTTGTCCTTCCAAAACACGGCCATGCTTAAAATTCAGAATCAGTTTTGTGTTGCGTGAAAATTCATGTGGAATAGTAAATTGCAACTATACATTAAATGAATAAAAATTGTCATTTCCTTCACCACTTATACTTACATCTTTAATTGTAGTGAGTTAATTTAGTATGAATATGGGTGTCACGCGTTGCTGTTACAAGACTTTTGTAATTTACAAGTAACTGATATACTACTATTACACAGTGAAGTCATGTTCTGAGATTTATTCTCCATTCAGAATTGTCCTTGTACCCTGCTGGTCAAAGAGAAAATGGGTGTAACATTAAAGCTGTGAATACTTTAATGCCAGAAGAATTCTTAGTGTTTCTAGTTACATTCTGTTCCATCAAAATGTTAAGGAATCTCTATCTAAATTATTTTTCTACTATTAAACTTCTGGCTGATCATGAGTGTTTTCGGCTGATTGATCTATGACCTCTAGGTCTTAAAATCACACAGGTGGGAAAGGACCTCTGCAGGTCTCTGTGCCAAGCCTTTGCTCATATCAGGTCCAATGAGAGCAGGTTAGTCAGGGGCTCGCCCTGTCATGTGAGTATTGCCAAGGCTGGGTGTCCCATAGCATCACTGAGCCCCTGTTCCTTTGACCTCTCTCAAGTTAATAGGTAAATCAAGTCCTTAGATCTGGTCACTGTTTCCTGTATTCCAGCTTCTGTCCTTTGCCTTTCATCCTGTTGCTGTGCATCCCTAAGGATAGCCTGGCTTCAGCATCTCTGGACCCTCCCAGCAGTGACATTGCCTTCACCTTCTCTTTGGAAGACTGAGCAAAGCTGTCTCTCTTAGCCTCTCCTTATTTATTGTGCACTCCAGCCCCCCTCACCATCTTGTTGGTCTTTGCTGGACTTGCTCCAGCATGGCAAAGGCGTATAGACACCTCGTTCTGATATTAAAGGCAGATGGTATGCATGCAGCGAAATAACGGTGTTCCATTACCTCCAGAGTCCATCAAAGTCGCTCCAAATCTGTCTATTGTCTTCAGTGGATTCTCAACCACAACTTCATGTTGTTTTGTTTCATATTCTGCTTAAACGGCTTAATGGGAACTAAACTTCAGGGTGAGCACAGATTAATTAAATGTCAAATTCCCTCTTATAGACTGGCAGGTTCCTCTCATCAGCCCAGAAGGGAGTATTTTCTTTGGCGGTTTTCTTTTCTTTTTGAGTTCTAAGTCAAAGCATAAGGAAAAATGTGACTTAACTTTTGAAAGTGGACTACAGATTCACTTTTTCTTAAAGCCGAACTGCAGTGAAATGGATCCACAGCAGCTTTTCCTGTAGGATATTTTGTTTTAAGAAAATGGCTTGCTTTTGTAGGTGTGGGACAGAGCACGGTTTCTATTCCTGTAGAAAATGATATGTTTATAAATGCATGTTCCATTGCTAACACCATATGGCCGTGTACACATTATAAAGGTCATTCATGCTAGCAGGCTCAAACAGTGAACGTGTAATGTGTCTTTAAACTCAGAGGAACTAAAATCCAAAAACTATTGAGTGCTTTTTCATATTTCAGTGTTATCTTTCTGTTTTCTCTCGTAAGGAACCTATCTCTGAAACTGTCGAAGGAGGTGGACCAAGGAGAAGCCAGGTACCCCCGTGTTAGCCAGCTGGCTGGCAGCCCGTCTGTGGAGCGGCCTTTTACTGGTCTGGAAGAAGGTGGAGGCATTGAAACGTTGCCCTTCAGATTGATGCTGCAAGATTGCACAGCTGTAAAGACATTGCTTCTGAAAATGAAGAGGGTTCTTCAAGAGGTAATCACCCGCTCATTTGTTACTTTAATAGCTTTCAGCATTAATGAGCTAAGCAACAGAAAAGGGTCAGAAAAGTTTATGGACTTGATGTCTTTTAATATGTCTTCAATATATGGAGTAGATGTGGGAGTATAAATAGTAGTTCCTCAACATGGTGGAGGTCAGAAAGTTTATACTGTAGCAGAATTTAACTGACACTGCCGTCTTGGTGTGCAGAGTTGTCACAGAGGTGCCCACGACAGGCAGCAGAAGCTACCCAAAATGCAGTTTTGTTGCAACCAAAGTTTCTCATCTCTCCTTCTGACAAAATCAAATTACAAGTTCAGATGTCAGTCAGGAATTCAATATCGCACGAATAATTCCTAGGCTTTAAGGGCTGTTAAATTTTTGGTACCTTAATTGGGGTTTCTACATCTTTGGGCAACTGTTCCAGTATTTGCCTACAGTGTTGTAATTTTTTTCCCTAAGATATAACCAAAATTTCCCTTGTTGTGACTTCATCGAATGCTGAAGTTCTCATCACTCAATGGAGGCATTTAAATACCAAAATAAGGCTGTGGCAAGTTTGACTCTCTTACTTCACACTTCTTGATCTATCTGTCTGTATGACAGACTGCCAAATGTTCAGCCATGATAACTATCCATTAGCCCTTCCAAATAGCATTTTTTTGCTGGATGACAAGCCTTATGCCTTCCATTTTCCTTCAGTCAACTAGAAGCTTTATTTATGTTATTTGGCTTCTCAATGGGCTTCTGTTTTGCTGAATCCAGAGTTGACATAATTAATTCTCCATCAGTTCCTGGTTATATGGTTTTGGAATATAAGGCTGAATTTAAAGGTTCAGTCCATTGAGTAGGATTTGTGACCACATTCTATATGGAAATAAATTATAAGAATTATAATATTACATGACATAGCAGTTGTAATATTCAGCTGGTAACACTGGCAGCATGGTCTGTTGCTTCTACTTTGAATCATTTTGGTTTGCTCAGAAGAGTTCTTTCTTACCACAATGGTAAGCGTAAGAAACTTAATCTACCGAGTTCCATTAAAGTTGGGTAGGATCTGCTGTGATGCTCTATATGGAGATACTCTGTACCTCATTGTACTTCATCTTTAAACACATTCACCATGCAATTGTCACAAAAGAAAAACAATTTCTATTATGCCACTCACTGGAATTTCATATCCAATTACTAATACCTTCTTGTGTAACTCATTTTTTCATCTTCATGATTAAGTCTTTTAGTTAGTTGTTCCTGTGTACCGTATAATTTCCATCTCTCCATCTGTCTGTAACAGTGTGATTCTGTCCTTTCCGTTTATTCTTGTCTTGCTTTCCTTGTGAAATCAAAAGGACCTTTTTCTAATTCTGCAGTTGGATGTTATATGAGATGCATATATAACATATATGTGTTGTAATCACTTCCCCATTTTTCAGCACCTTTGAGATGGAACCTGGAGCCAGTAGTGCACCTTGTTCCAGTACACACTTAAGCAAAACTCACATGTCTAGAATGAAATGACCAGTCTGATTATTGGAAACTTTTGCTATCTTGGGTTGTTACTTGGTTGGGTTTTTTTAATGAGCGACTTGTGTAATATCAGTGATAGAAAAGATATGGACAATGCTGTAAAAGGGTATGAGTGTAGGTTTTAGTAGCTCCATCTGAGAAATAGCTGCTTGATACTTAGTGCAGTATTCCAGTTCTACTGATAGACACATACTTGTTCTTGAAATAAAAAATTCCTTTTCAAGTTTTCATACCTCCGTGAAGAGTTAACAAACCGGTCCACTGTACATTGGGCATCCACTGTGCTGTAATTGCAGGAGAGTGAAAGAGCAGTAACAACAAATTATTCACAAACAGTTTTTAAAAACACATTACAATAGTAGGAGTTAAACCAAAACTGTCACGTCATTCAAACGAACCTTAGTAGCTAGTTTGAACAACTAAAGAGATGACCTTGAAATGTATTACAAATTGATACTGGAATGACAGGACTCGATTATATTCGGAAATACAGACACTTATACATTTATGTCACTTTTAAATTATTAGCAGAAGATTCCAGGAAAATATAATTTCATCGAATTGAAATATTGTGTTGGAGAATCTGATAAATAAGTCATCTGAGCATATTTGGCAGACAGTTTCCATGGAGAAGGTACCCTACTTCCATTGCAACTGGATGTAATTTCTTCATCCAAAAATCACTTCTACACCAACCAGTATTATAAATCAAGCTCCCAACAGTACAGAATTAAAAGACATAAAAGTTCTTTCCTCACCATCGAACGCTCGTGTATTTTTAGATGTAGTCAAACGTAGTCTCTGACAGGCATATATGGCATAGAGGTGAAATATTTTATTCCTGTAACGCTATGAAAAAAGTATGCTTACTTATAAAAATAATGTCACGTGTTTTCAACCACTTAAAGAAATATACAAAGCATGCAATCTACATTTGCAAAAATTACATGAGTTATCAGAAAGAAAGCTGCGGTATTTTTGTTTTATACTTGATGTTACCCCTAAAAGAAGAAATTACAGTTGTGTACACCTCTTTAGTGAAAAATAGCATGTTAACCGAGTTAAAATCCTAGCCCCATTATTCAATATAATCCTTCTTAAGCACTGAACACTGCTTCTAAGGAATAATTTAATGATGATCTGCCAAAATGCAGTGCTAGCTAGTACAGTACGCTTTTTGGGGTTGCAGTTGCTTGCAGTTGAAGAATCTAAATGGAAGAAGTGCATACAGTTGATGCTGTACTGGGCTGCAGATGCTCAAAGCTGTGAGGTTAGCTTGTTATTAGTCTTACCATGAAAAGGGAAATTGAAGACATGTCAGCAACTTGGAAGATTGAGAATGTTATTAGGTAATGTATGTAGTAAAAGAATAATGAATGATCATTCAATTAAGAGAATTAATTGCCATTTCCCTTTCAGAAAAAAAAAAAAAAACCCTTGAGAATATCTACTAATAATTCTTTATAGCTTTGGCCAAGCAAGTCTCATAAGGCAGACTGTCCCCTAATGTTTTGAGAACCTTAGTGACTAAAGGTGAAGATAGTCTGGAGGACTCTGGCACATGAGGAAACTTAGTGACCCATCAGAGAATGGTCCAGAAAGTTTCTGAACCTGTTTTGCAACTTTTTCTCATGGATGTTCCATTTTTGACAGACAATCCTTCAACAAATAGAGTAACCAAGACTTGTGGGCTGTAAAGTTTACTGAAAAAGCTGTTTAATGTTTTAAGTTAAAGCTGAGGCAGTGTTGAGGACTGGCTAACTGAACTGCTTTTAAGGGCTTTTCCTTCGTTGAAATCGTTGGTAGAACATCTCAGGCAGAGGCATATGAGGAAAACTCATATGGTTTTGGTTTTGTGCACAGCAAGAAAGGGTCTTTATGCTGAAATACAGCTATTTTTGCAGATGACACCAAGTTAGGTGGGAGTGTTGATCTTCTTGAGGGTAGAAAGGCTCTTCAGAGGGACCTGCAGAAGTTGGATTGATGGGCCGAGGCCAATGGTGTGAGCTCCAGCAAGACGGAGTGTCAGGTCCTGCACTTGGGCCACAACAGCCTGAGGCAACGCTACAGGCTTGGGCAGGGGTGTCTGGAAAGCTGCCTGGAAGAGAGGGACTGGGAGGATGTTGAGCAACAGCTGGCTGAACATAGCCAGCAGTGTGCCCAGCTGGCCAAGAAGGGCAATGGCATCCTGGCCTGGATAAGGAATGGTGTGGCCAGCTGGAGTAGAGAAGTTATTGTCCCACTGTACTTGGCACTGGTGAGGCTGCATCTTTAGTAGTGGGTTCAGTGTTGGGTGCTGCATCATCAAGATGCTTGACAGGGACCAGAGAAAGGCAACGAAGCTGGTGAAGGGTCTTGAGAATAAGTGTTATGAGCAGATGAGGGGGCTGAGGTTGTTTAGTCTGAAGAAAAGGAGGCTCAGGGGAGACCTCCTTGCTCTCTACAACTATCTGAAAGGAGTTTGTAGAGAGGTGAGTGTTGGTCTCCTTTCACAAGTCACAACTGAAAGGACGAGAGGAAATATCAACAAGTTACACCAGGGGAGATTTAGGTTGGACATTGGGAAAAGCTTCTCTACCGAAAGGGTTGTCAAAGACTGGAACAGGCTGCCCAGGCAAGTGGTGGAATCTCCATCCCTGGATGTATTTAAAAGACATGTAAATAACCATGCTTAAGGATATAGAGTAGTAGTGGCCCTGGTACAGTTAGCTAATGGTTGGATTTGATGATCTTAAAGGTCTTTTCCAACACAGAGATTCTGTGATTTTTGGGAAGGAACCCATTTAGTTACCAGTAATCTGGTTTTGGTCAAAATTTAGATGTTGAGCTAGTTGATTAATTTTGCTGAATGTCCCAGTAAAAAGAAAATCTTGCCCACGTTTAGGCTTCTTTCTACAGGCCACGGTTTCCCTGTGTTCTTTATGAAATACATAGCTTATCAACTGCATGATTTTAGTTTTAGGTGTTATTATGGGGCTATCGAAGTGAACTAACTGGTTGCTATTCTAGAAAATTAAGATACGTTGTCTGCATGTTTGTGTAATTTGGGATATAAATTATTCAGTGCATGCTACGTTTCTTCCGTAGCTCCGCAAAACACCATGCAGGCTGTGGAGCTTTAGAAAATGAAGCTAATTGCTATGATTAGCAATAGGGATAAGTCACTTGGACATATATTGCATACCATGTTTTACTAATTATTCTTTTATTTTACTGACGGAAATTGCAGCTGTCTATGGCTGCCATTAAAGCTTAATGTGGCCAATACAGTGTTTAGAGATTGCACTTGGAAAACATGAGAAATGTGGAAAATTATGTCCAAGTCACTGTGAGTCTGGCCATGACAATTGCCTGAGACTGGGGGGACAGCGAGACTGCTCAGTCTGCAGTAGCCACTGGGATGTCACTGGCTACATTACTTCTCCCCATGCATCTTTCACCTCATCAGTAAAATAAGCATAATTACACAGTCTTCTTTTATACTGCACTTGCAGTCTACTAATGGGAGGTATTAAAAGAAGGCTCAGTGTTGTTTGCGATATTTCGTAGCCTGATTTGCTAAGCAGTATGGAATTGGCCTTAAACTATGGGTTTTAAAGAGAATAAAGCATTTCCTTCAGTCCACTATGAACTGTGTTGTGTTTCCTAATATTGTCTGTTACCACACAGGAAGCAATTGCAAGTTTAATATGCTGTAAAATACTGCAGATTCTCTTCTTTAACTAACTTTGTAATTGACCACTGTAGCACTACTGATTTATTCCAGAACCCTGCATTTAATGCAGTCCCTTTTATCAAGTAATTCGTGCTGGAAATTGGTAAGTCCTTCATTTCATGGTGTGTTGACACTGCGTATACCCATAAATTTAAATAACTAATAATAAAAATGTACTAGATTTAGTAACAGGATTTAACTTCATCGTTTGAAATTGCTTTTTCACTTGGAATATTCATTGGCATAGCCTTGCTCAGCTGCTTGCAAAGAGAGAGAACACCACTCCATTTGGCACACTGCGTATTTTCTTGTAGCGTATCTTGCGGTAACAGAGAATATTGGGAGCCAGTGGATAAAATCAGATGTTCTCTTTGGCAGTGAAAAGATTTTATTCTAAGATTATCTATTCTAAGGTATTTAATAGGAACAAACCAACCCAGTGTTTGTTACTTAGCTAGACATTCTCAAGGTTCAAGAAAGCTCCTTTTTTCTCCAGACTAAATAACCCCAGTTCCCTCAACTGCTCCTCATACAACAAAAACACTTCTTCTCTAGACCCCTCATAGTTTTGTTGCACTTCTCTATTATTTAGCCTGGAAAAGGAGACTCGGGAGACCTTAACAGATCTCTACAGCTACCTGAAAGGAGGCTGTAGCGAGGTGGGAGTTGGTCTTTTTTCCCCAAGTAACAAGTGATAGAACAAGAGGACACCTTGTCAGGTTAGACCTGGAGGTATTTGAAAGACATGTAGATGTGGTGTTGAGGAACATGTTTTAGTGGTGGACTTGGCGGTGCTGGGTTAATGGTTTATGAGATGTTCTTAAAAGTGTCTTCCAAGCAAAATGTTTCTGATTCATTTGCTGACAGTCTGTGAGTATTTAACAAGTGTGAGTTATGGGCTGGGACTGGCAGTCAGCTCTGGGATCCTGCAGTCACACTAAACTCAGCTCAACAAAAAGATCACCTGAAACGATCCAACTTCAGTTTCAGTTCATGTCGTGGCACATGCTCCCAATGAGGTACTTTTGCAGTCATTCAGAGCATTTTTGAGCCACGCGTTATCAGTGTCAAATGGATACCGTTGTGGGGGTTTTTTATACTGAAAAAAAGGAAAACTTCTCCATTTATGTTCTGTTTCTTCTTCTGCTGACCTAGTTGCTTAATCTTTGTAGACTATGTGTGTCCATGTGCTGCAGCCTTACTGAAATCAGATTCGCCATCAAACATCTTGTCCTGCCACGTGTAGGGACGATATTGATATACGTGTTTTCAGAAGGCAAGTGATTAGCTGCTTTCTTACTTCTCCTGTGGTTGCCTGAATGAAACATTTCCATGTGACAGTCTGATGTGCTCCAGGTCAGCACAGAATTGCATAGCATACTGCTCCAGCCTCTCAACAGCCAAATCCTAATAGCACCTTGCAGAGAAACATTAAGAATAGCAACCTCATTAATATGTAACATCACAACATCAGCAGTTCTGTGCAATTGGCTGTGATTAACTTTTGGCTGAATATCATAAGTGTAACAGCTATAAAAATGAAACTGTTTTCCCATTTAGTATTTGCATGGCTTTGATCAGTTGCTCTGGGTCGGTCAGCTGTATCTCACGTGATACCCCTTGGCAACGGAGCTGATCACACCAATTACATTTTCTGATACATGTGCAAACATGGAAAAATGCATTGCAAAATAAGGAGCGAGCAGGGGAAGAAATTCAGAACATATGTAAAAATCTGTAGAGGAATTGATTATGCTCAGTTGTTAGAGCTCATGAGTAATTCTGAGTGAAATGACACATTTAGTACAGAGGGTTGATGGAAGAGCTTCTGATAAGAAAATGGCTAATACTTCCAGATCTAGCAGATTTCTCAATGAGTTACCCACTTCTTTTAACAAAAAGCAATTGGGAAGAGGAATAGGATAAAGATGAACGCACAACCCCCAAGCTGCACTATAATTGAATTTCTTGCAGATTTACTGGGATTGTAGCTATGAAAATACCAACTTGTCAAACAATTTTGAAACTTACAAAGGAGCGTTTAGTATAAGGCTTATAGCTGCTGCCATTGTGAGTTTCTCAACTTCTGAAGTTTCAGTGTCTGGTATTCCCACCACATTAACGTTGTTTTCTTCATGATACGTGTCAGAGATTTCCTGACATGGAAAAATGACTGGCTATGCAGATAAAGCAGTAAAACTGATGATATGCAACTGTTGCTATAAATGGATGTTCAAGAAGAATAAAAACAGAATAGATAAACATGTAGGTCTAGTATTTAGTTCGCAGAGTGCCAGCTGTGCTTGTCGTTACCCATGTCAGTATTTCTGTCTGTATATGACATACAGATGATTTTGCAGAATTTAAATTTCACCCCTTAATTAATTATCCCTTATCCCTGATCAGCCAGAGATTACAAAACAAGTGTTAGTGTAGTTGCAGAAGTTATTAGAATTCACAGCGTGGTTCTTGGCGCACCTCCCTGCTCCAGGTTTCGTTGGTGTTTTCTGTGTGTGCCATTACTTTGTAGCCCAGGTTGGCAGAAGGGTGCTGATAATTTTTCTTGTGGAAGAAAGAAAATAGATGAAAACTGTTGATATAGCATGCTTACATAAATTCATGAGTTTGGCCATAATAATATGCTGATTATTTGCATTCTGGCTCCACTTAAATTCATGAACATGAAGTGATTTGTTGGAGGCTGACACGATGATTCCTAATGACAGAAAATGAAGCCTTTTTTTGTTTGTTTGTTTGTTTTTGTTTAGTGGTTTGTGTTTTGTGGGGTTTTTTTGTGTGTTTTTCTTTTTTTTGGGGGGGGGTTTAAAAGGCTTTAGAAATCATGTGTCAGGGACATATCTTTCACATTCTTTCACAACTGATTTTTCTAATGAATATGAACTTTTATATATTTCTTTTGACTTCTGTTCTCTTTCTTGGTTATGTCTTTTTTGTCGAGATGCCATTGTATTTTGGTAATGCAGACTTCCTAAGAATGTTTGATCTGGCAGTTTTGCAGGCTATATTCTAGCATATTCTGTAGTTACCTCATAGAATACAATATTTGACTTGGTTTGTTTATATAGTCATATAATTGATTCCCCCCCCCCCCAACTTAGGTATCTTCCTGCTTATCTTATGGTAAGGGCATGTTTTGACAGCTCCTTGAATGCTTTATTAGGACAATTTATTGGATCAAAATATAATTGTTTACTATTTATACCTGAGCTTTTCTGGAAATATAATTACATAGTATTATTTGGATAAATAATATTCTTGTATTCTAATCACTTTAGGACTTTGTTATGTGCAAGTTAATTGACTGGAATTAGTGAAAATTAGTATACAATAGTATGCTAGTATTAGAATTAGTAGACAAAATTCTTCCCATTATTTTGATAGTGTTCTGTTTCCTTCCCCCAATTTATTTCCATCTGAATACTCTAGAGGATCTTATAGAATTATTTTTTTTAATGTGTCGACAGCATTTAAAGATAGTAAAAATTGAGTTGCATAAACACCAAGTTCCTGTTGTAATCCTTAAGCCAACCTGGATGAACTTTGGTCCTATAATAGCATATAACGGTCCTATGTCACAGCATAATGCTGTGTTCTTCATCGTGTTTAAATTGGTACTGTGTCTGAGTGATTTTCAGGACTGGGGGCAGATAGCTGACATGAAGTGTGGTGTTACAGGTGCTATTGGAAGACACCTAAGGTTTTGGTAGTTTGGAAGAGTGAGCGTCTAACGGAGTCTGTTTCCATCAGAGCTGGAAGAAGTCACTATGAGCATGTAGTATGGTGGCAAAATCACTACAGGTCTTCAAAGCCAGTGCTTACATCCACTGTTTGCATTTGTTCATGTAGTAGGACCAGGATAATGCTAGATACACAGTGAGTCTTCCAGATGATATCATTCTTATGCAGAATTTTATCTTTAAAGATCTCCTGAAGTTTTGTCTGTGCCGTGGTTATAATTTGGAACTGCAATCTGTTTTGTATGGAATAAAGGTAGAAATGAACCTTTTTGTCCTGCTGGGAACTGAAAATGTGGTCTTCTGGAGCTATCTCACTGTATCAGAATAATCAAAATTTACATAGCCATAAACTAATTTTTCATTCCCATCTTCATTCTGGGAAATGCAGTACCAGCAGGAATAGCTTTATTCATGTGTGTCGTTCAGGAAGACATTCTGTGCAGTCTACACCAAAAAAGCCCTTCATTTCATCCATCTTGGTTGCAATGTTAAATTGCAAGTTCTTGCCATGATCTGCATAAAGGAGAAGGTCTAAAGTAGAGACACAAAAATAGGAATGGGAGAAAAGCTGTGAAATACGAACTAAAAGTGTGCAATAGAAATGCTTTGCTGGAAGGGTGGCTGGTTGAGCTCGTCTGGCACCCTGACAAGTCTGCTTCTGTATTTGGTATTTGCTGAAGCAAGTAATTTATCCTGACAGTAACTTTGCCAGTACCACAAGAATCCTATTTCACTAGGATTAACACCTTCTTGTTTCTAAGAACAAATATGCTTTATTTCTTGTTTCTGGATCTTCTTGTCATCTGTCATGGTGGTCTTGCTGTTCTGCTGGATACCAGTGAAGAGGGCTGCTTGTGCCGAAGCGCAGTGCTGTTTCACACCGTGATGGGCAAAGTACAGATGAAAAGAAAAGAATGGCGTTAACGAAACCGGGCTAAATGTTTAAGTAAACTCAAGCGCAAACTGGTGTTTGGGTACTTTTCTGATTTCTACGTGGACTCATTCCAACAGTTCCTAATTTTCCCTGAAAGCAACAAATCTGAAATTTGCTGTTCTTCTCAGTTTCAAATGCTAGTCATGTCTTGGTGTTACAGCATAAGTAATCGAACAATCACTAGTGCAGTTTTTGCCATGGATCCATGAGTTCCAGTTTTCTACTTCAGTCCAGCACGCAGCAGGCTCACTGCAGCACGTTGTACTGGCCTGCATGGAGCAGGGGAAGTTAGTCTGGTATCTTGACTTTGGAAATTGTAAATGAACCCGTGCACAGCAGGTGTAGGTGCTCCTCGTGCACTGACCATGTAGAGAGGCCTGTAGAGCCTCTCTGGATCAGCCATCCAAACTGGACTGTGGCATGGAATACTTGGTGTGCTGCACAGGAGGCGCTTCTGCTGACAAGCCTCCCACTCACATTCTTATATGTAAAGCAAATGCACACACTGACTCTTCTCAGAACAGTGACTTTTTTCTACATGGCAAATAATGTTTCTGAAGTTACATAGCTTTCAGTAACAGCAAGTAGTGGACTTACACTGGTGACTGTGGTACTTCGACTTCTGCTGCATTAGAAAATGATACTGTCTTTAGAGTTACATTCATTTAGCTGCTCTCCTGCTGAACATTTTCTCCCCTCCCCAGAAGTACTTGTTTTAAAAAGCCCTGAAGACCTAGTTTAAATTTTGAGAGCTGGAGATCTCAACAGCTTGACAGTTTTCACATAGGAGGTCTCTGTGGGCACCAAGAAGCTTCTGTGTCTCTGCAGCACAGATGTATTCTGAGCAGTGCTACATTGATAACTCCATTCTTTTGCATACTAAAGGGGAATTGTGCAGTCATCATGTTTATTTTGGAAGATTGCTTATTGCAATTGATTTGTCTTTGATTAGACCATGAAAAGAACCTTGACTGTTGAAATTAAAAAGCTTTGTTGTTGATGTTGTCATTTGATTATAGTGCAGAAATGGTACAGTAAGTTAGTTAAGGCTACTTCTATTTACAAAATTAATCTTTACCTATAACTAGAATAAATGTTATCACTCTTTAATCTTATCTTAAGACTCTCTCAAGCCAGATCAATTCCAGAAGTTAGAAGTTTGCAAAGGTAATTTCATGATGGCCATTTGGCTCTCACCTGTACTTCCAATACACCATTGCATTCCAGGTAGGACTTTGGACAAAAAGCTCATTGAGGCTGCTTTAGGAGATAGGGGTAATGCTGTTCTTGACCTGCCTTTGTAATCAGTGCTTTAAACGTTCCTTTTTTTTTGTTTTGTTTTGGTTTTTTTTAATATATTTTGTGGACATTGCAAGTTATCCGTATTTTCCTTTTATTTTACTCCATCCAGGGGTAGATTAATTCATAGTAAGTTTCTGCTACTGTGTATCTCTGGCCTCTTGATCTGTGTATGCTTATCACTTTTTGTAATATCCATCTTTTTCAGTGATGGTCTGATACCTGAAAGGTCACTTCAAGTCTTTCCATTAACCATAATAGGTGCCAGTTGGCAGAAGACTCCAAGTCTTTCCATCTCATTTCAAATACATTTACAGGGTTTAGTGTAGAATGATAAGCCTTTGTTAAGGTTTGGGGTTTTTTTTTAACTACTCTCTCAAATTTTATAATAGATTACTGTGCAGTTACTGTAAACTTTTGTAGGACTTGAAAGACCAAATAGCATTTTCTTTGGAACCCTCTACATTGGCTTTGTCATGTTTATCACCTTCATCGTTGAAAGACAGAAACAGATCAATCACTAAGGTCATTCAGCTCTCTGTTTAGGGTACATAACGTGCTTGTATTCCTAACAGTACTACACCATGTAAAATCCTCACAGTTTTTAGGTGTTGCAAGCTGTATTGCCAATATCTGCATACTTTTCTATACAGATGTTGATGTTGATTACTTTCAAAGACAAAACTGAAGTGACTTTGAAGTGCATTTAAATACACAGAATGATTTTGGAAAGGAAGGTTGTCTTATGTTCCAGCAGAAGTGAGATAAAAGGTGGTGAATATATTCTGACTTAATACATAGTTTCAAACGAAATCATACATTTAGGCCAAATTTTCAGGAATTCTAGTGCTACCTGAAAATTTTGCAGTTGTGTGTTTGTCTTTGTGCGTTGGTAGTATTTTTTAACAGGGTGGCTTGATCAAGTGCTGATTATAAGCAATAGACCTGGGAAGAAAAGGCGAACAGAGCTTTGGAAAGATGGAAGAAATATTTGTAGCATGCAGAGGAGAAGAGGCTTCTCAGATTACCTGAGATTACTTCTGAGCTGATTTCTTGGTGGGAATAGATTAATTTTTGTATGAAAAATACATCCATATGGGAGGTGAGCAAGTTGTGTAAAGCTTCCAAGAGGCTTTTTTACGTAGACAGCTTTACATACTTAGCAGCTGTGAGACTATGTCCATTGTTAAATGCCTTCAGGGAGCAGAAGCAGTTGTTTTAGAAAAAACATACAGAATAGCAAGAGACAAATGGAGCTAAATGGTGATTTATTCTGCAGAGCTGCTGCTTCTTTCTCTTTCAAAACTTCTACAAAATGTTTCCTGCCATCTCATTTTTTTCTTTCTGAAAAAAAAGATTATAGAGACATGAGAGATCTTAATCTGATGCTTTCTCATTCTCTCATATAAAATAGATTTTGCTCTATACCAAGACTACAGCAGACAAATTGAGATAGCACCAGTCTTCCAATGCATGTGCACAAGGAGTAGCTGGTAACTGCTGCTCTTAGAGGAAGCCCAAGGAAGACGTGATGATTCACTTCTTGCATTGCTTTTTTTTGGGGTAATGGAAGATGAGTAGAGAAACTAGTACAGTTCTTAAAAGAGGGAATCTCATTTCCTGCCTTGTGCCTGTGGTGCTGCACTGACCCTAAGTCAGGAAGACTAAACTTCTGCCTTCTGTTGGTGTAAAGCTTCAACACCTTCTGTGTCAAGAAGGGAGAATCCCATGAGCAGTCACCAAGGGAGTCATTAGACCAGAGCAATTTCTGGGTAAGACAAGTAAGGTTGGAGGAGGACATAATTTATTCTTGCACACCAGCAAAATTCTGTGGTTTCCATGTCAACATTTATTGTCAAATTTTCTTTATTGTTGAATTAAGCAACATTTGGCTTTTTGCAACCACGCAGAACAGGAAAGACGACTTTTTCAATTTACCTCTGAGTGCGTAACAAATACGCACGTGTCTGAGAGTGCCTCTGTGAATGATCCCGTATCTGTCACATGCAGGTTTACCTTTAAATATTGAAGAATACATGAGCTACAACAGATAGTTAACTAGATGCTCTTTCCTACAAGGGGGGCTAGCATTTATGAGCCACGCACATCCCATTTGTATTTTCAGAGGAGAAGCCTTTTCAAATGGTGGATGTGTTTCCTACCTGATGCTCACACAACCATTTTCTTGTACTTTAGAAGTGTGTTTACAGACGGCAGAGCCAAGCAAGTTTCACAGCATGACAGACCAAACTCTAAATGCTGTTGCTGAACATAAGGGGAAGATGAAATTATCCTCTTTTAAATTTCTGTCAGTCATTATACATGATGGCAAGCTTCAACTTTAAACTGGAACTTACTGGAATAAAAATAGCTGGAAATAAAATTAAAACAGAATATAGTGAATCTAACATTTTTGCATGGAATGCTACTTTTTTAAAGTTCTAAGTAAAAACCCAGAGGTGGCAAAATATATCACTTTCAGTCTGCAAAAACATTGATAACCTTAAAATGTGTATCCTCGTGACAAAAGTAATCTTTATGCTAATGGACATCTCTTCTATTACTGCCTATAGGTAATTCAAAATGTCAGGGCAGGAGGCTTTGAGTTCCCATTAATTAAGTACAGTGAGGGAGCTGATGTACAGCTGTCAGACAGTATGAAAGGTTGCTGAAAGGATATAGAGTTTTGATATCAACTCAAAATTGTGGTAGGAGATGGAAGACAAACTCTTTTCTTAAAGAAAAGAATAAAATTTCTTTGTCTCTTATAGCGGCTTCCTTTACCGAGAATAGTTTCCCAAAGATATAGGACATTTGGGTTTGGTTTTGAATATGAAAGACAATGCTTTCCATCTATCGGAGAGAACAAGTGCACGTGGGGGCAAAGAGAATGTTATAGGCCCCGGATGGGAGTGGTAATGTTTGGGAAACAAATTGTATCCATTGATAGCAGACCATAAGGAATAGGAACCGTCTCTTCTGGAGCAGCTTGCTGATATGTACGTGGGAAGGAAATGACAATACAAGAACTGAAAGCAATTTTTTGAAGCAGCCTTAAGGTATGTAACCTTCTCAGAGCATCTCTCTATGAACCAAAAAATACACACCTGTCTAAAGGAGCTGTCAACACTGAACTGGAAAGGAGAAGGCATGGGATGTATCTGTGGTGCAGTGGCTGTAGATGTAATGGAGCTTGTTTTAAACTTGAAGTACCTCACTATGTAGCTACCACACCATTAAGCACAACGTGAGCATTAGAAGCTGACGCAGACTTTGAATAGCACCGATGTGAAATTCAGGTTGCTCCAACCTCCGTGCTGTCAGTGCCCTGATTAGCTGGTTGAATGCTGGGGGAAAGGTGTCCTGCTGAGCAACAGTGATTTTGGTACAGCTTTCTCTACAGCTTCAATGTGGTCTTGGCTTAAGAAACTTCCCTGTTCTTTTTTGGAAAGAAATATTAAAGCTAATTATGCCAAGTTATTTGGGTTGTTTCAGTTCTGTTTACTTTTATCACTGTTGAGTAGTGTTACAATGCAGCAGGTGCTCCCCACCTTGCGTCGGTCCGTGTTTCTGTAGAGCTCTGGCAGCGAGTGCTGCTGATTCCTCCTCTCTGAGAGTTTTATGGTTGTTTTGCAAAGCGCACTAAGCCTACTAGATTTTAAGTTGGACAGACTGCTGTTAACAATTTCCTACGTGTTGATGCTAAGATCTTTTTAATGTTCTTGTTCATAAACTCTTTACCCTCTGAAGCTATTAATTCTGTAATGAGTAAATTGCCTCATCATTTCTTTCTCGGGCAACACTGCTGTCCCAGCTGTGTGATCTTTTCAGGATATTCCCAAAGAACGGGGTGGGGTGGGGGTGGGGGGGGGAGGAATTAACAACAAGGTCGAAAACCCTCCAGGATTTCCCAGTAGCAATTACATTCATCATATGCAGCTCTCCAGTGGCCTCTTGGCCTCACTAATTGCCTGTAGTGCAAAGTAATTTTATGTCTTAAATAGCTTACATGCTTCTAGCTTGGGTGATGGCCAGAAACCAGGCCAAAAGTTATAGCTGATAAATCAGAACAAAATCCAGGCTGGTGAAGGAGGAAGTTGGCTTGTCCTGTCCTCTGCCTGTCACATTGGAAGCTCCTTTTTTCCTTTATTTTCTTAAGGAATATTAAAAAAAAAAAAAAAAAAAAAGACATTTTGGTGCTGGAGTGAGTTCAGAGAGGGGCAACAAAGCTGGTAAAGGGTCTGGAGGACATCTGGTGAGGAGTGGCTGAGGGAGCTGGGGTTGTTAATTCTGGAGAAGAGGAAGCTGAGAGGAGACCTTCTCGTGAGGTAGGTGTTGGTCTTTTCTCCCAGGTGGTTAGTGACAGGAAGAGAGGAAATGGGCTTATGTTGCACCAGGGGAGATTTGAGTTGGATAGTAGGAAAAATTTTTTACTGAGAGAGTGGTGAGGCCTTGGAACAGGCTGCCCAGGGAGGGGGTGGAGTCACCATCCCCGGAGGTGTTTAAAAAATGTCTAGATGTGGCACTTCAGGACATGGATTAGTGTTCCTCACTATACTTAGTAGATGGCTGGACTTGATGATCTTGAAGCTCGTTCCCAACCTTAATGATTCTGTGATTCTAAGATGAGTTAGTGGTTTTAATCCAGCCAGCTGGCATTCTGCACAGGCATGTGGTTTCCCAGATGCTGTCTGTGAGCTGGGATGGGTTTGTGTTTCTGAGCGCTGGTACCATCCAGAGGGAGCTGGGGCAACCTTCCCTCCTCCAGGTACCACACCTTAGGAAGTAGGCATCAGACCATGATGTGCAACTTTGTAATGGAATATTGCTAAGCTTACTGTTATTGCACACGAGTTTGGAGTACGCAGGCATATTTGGAATCAAGCATGTGCCCTGCCAAATGGCTAGTACAGTTTGCCAGTCATGTGGAAAAGCAAAAATCTCTATTTGATTAGGTGCTGACAGATATTTACATATCTATTTCACCATTTCCAAATGTGTTCACACAGTTGTAAACACTTCTATTTTTATAGAGCTAGCTCTTACTGGTGATGCAGAACTGTTAATGGTCCAGATTCAAGGAAACTTCCATCATTTCAGAGTGACTTGGGAATTAGCTGCAATGCTAAACTGGAGGCTAGTAAATGTTGTCTAACATAAGATGAGGTTGCCAAAATGCTGCCCTTTCTCATGCAATGTCTAGCTCAAGGTTGAGAATTGAAACACATCTTCATCTAACTGTACTCAAGAGTCTCTCTCATACGTGTTTTCTGTGGTCATGTTTGCCAAACACCAATAAAACCCGGTCTGCTCAGCAATCGTTGTTTCAGTTAGCAGAGAAAGTGGTAGCAGTGGTGCTTCTCTTTACAGCAGCAGGGTGGGAAGCTTGGAAGCCTGTGATTAAGTCCTCCTTGTAGCCAGGTAAATTCAGACCCACTTCTAATGCTTGAGCAAGTGGCTTATGAAGGCAGAAGGCGAATGCTCTCCATTCCACCCTTCAGCATTTTTCCTCTATGCGGAAAAGATTTGTTGGCTCAGGGAGAGGGAAGAACACCCAACAAGTATCGTGTGAGCATCACCAAGTGTTATTTTGCATTGATCTTTGTTCAACTCTTGTCTAAGAAGGAAATGAGGAGGTTTTTTGTTCTGGATTCAGGGACTATCTCAGTATTTAATACAGTTTTTTTAAATGGAAATTATGTTCTTAGGAATGACTAACATATCAAGCAGAGTTACCACAAAAATGCTGAAGTAATTTAATGCATTGCAGAAATGATTTTGTATCACTGTGCTAGACGAATGTGGAAAGCAGACAGCTGGCTTTAAGTAAAACATTAATATATTGGCATTGGAACTTAATAAGCCTTTTTCAGTGAGATGAATAAGAAGGAAACCAAAAACCACCTCAGAAATCTAATTAGAGAAACAATTGTAATTTTCCTGATTCCTAAGCAGGGATCTCAGAAAATGTTATTTTGGTCAGTCTCACCGTTCGGTTTTCCCTTGGCACTCAGAAAACCGCAGGTCATGTATTATGAACATAGTCTAATACCCAAGTCAGGATCTTGACTTCATTAACTTCCACCTAAGGAGATACGCCTCTAGCTGATATGCTCGTTCATTTGGCAGTTTCATCAATTCCAGGAGAATTACTGCTTTTTCTTCTGGTCTGAAGCATTAAATTGGTCACTGAAATTGAATCTCAGGCTCCTAAAGAAGTGAAAAATATTCCATAATGTGCAGTTTCAATACTAACCAGCAGAGATTGTGTCATAGCCTTTATTTGGATGTAATAGTGATATACAGGTTTTAGGAAAATGGACAACCTACAGAATTTAAGGTTTAAAGTCAATTTAATTGATTTGAAGTAGAGTAGATAGAGTAAAATGTGCATAGAGATTTATTAAAGAGTCTCCTCACTTCCCTCACCAGAATGAGTGAGAATCTCTTAACTATGCACTTCACCTTTTCAGCATCAGTTCTCATCTTCTTTCTAATCCCTGTAAGCTTCTCCTTCATCAAATGTGAATCTCCACAGCCCTCCTTCTCTGCTTCCCAAATGCACACTAGCTTTGTGGGCAAGTTATATGAAACATGCCAGCACTGTCTGGAAGCTGTTCTGCAATGTATTGACTGCAAATGGAGAGGCTGTCAGTGGAGTTTCTGGAAGTACGTGGCAGCAAGTGGAGCTGAGAAGCAGTGGAAAGCCTTCCTTCATAGTCTGCCTCCTGAATGGCCCTGTGCTAAACCCAGTGACTTGAAACCTGATGGTTCCTTTTACCAATCTGATGTGTCTGCCGGAGGAACCTGTATGTTCACAGTTCCTAGGAGTGCTTTCTGTGGGAGCATTTGTTTCTTATTTTTTCTGTTTTTTCCCCCCTTACTCTAAAGCAGATCAGTTTTAAGATCAAGTTTCTTGTCTTTTTTATGTCAGCATAATCTGGCAGCAGCTTCTCCTCCTGTCCCGCATTTGCTTGCGTTTAGTTTTTCCCTCTTCTATTGATCTTTGATTATTTTACTGACAACGGATGTTAAGGTCATCCTCCTTCACTAAAGACTGACATGAATTAGCATTGTTAGATGTCTACTGAAAATATGTTGCTGAAAAAAAATTCCTTTTGCTTTGTATGAAAAGTCTGTCTTTTCTTCAAATAAGGTTTCTGGTGAAGATGAGGCATTTTCTGTGAGTTATGGGATATTTCGGGCATTTGCACACTGAAAGTTACATTACTATGCAGCATGCTGTGTAGCATATTTGGCTGTCTTAAAGAAAAAGAAGTATTTTAACTACAGCTACATCATTAACTCCACAATCTTCTTTCTAGAACATTATAAGGCTTTATAGTCTTGGCAGTTCAAGAGTGAGAGGAAATGAAAGCTGACCTGCTTAGGATGTGGAGTCTATTTCTCTAGTAAAATCTGGGAAGTTTTACGAGTGTATTGTACTTGAACAGAATAATTAAAAGTAATAACCATAAGGTGTATACTCTAGGCTGTATGATATGTAGCACAGGTATGGCAGTAACAGATTTATATGTAGAAGCCAGATTATAAATGTGATGTGAATGTGCTTATATAACAGGAAAAATGAACTGGCGTGTTCATTAGTCTTTCACTGCAGAGTCAAGGCAATGTCACATTATACATTAGCTTGGTCCCATTGTTCGTTGGGTCTATGAATTATGGAGGTTACATAACATATAACTGCACATTGACATGCATTTTGATGATGTATTTTTAAAATGTTGGTATATATTCTATAAATTCTTTGTAGGCTGCAGTTGTATGAGAACACTCACTGATCCTGGGCTTGCATCAGTGAAATAAAGTAGAATTTGAACATTAATAGTGGATAATAAAATAGAGGTGGAAAGCACAGTATTATTTTAGTCTGTATTTAAAAGTGAATTCTCAAAACAAGCCAGAATTTAAAAGCCTCATGCCTTTTCTATCTTTGTGTGCGCAGGTTTATGGCTAACTGCTCTAGGGCCTGATCTTTTCATTCAGCTTGTATGGATCTCATATAATTAATGCTGTGCTCCACTGTACAGTCAATCCTCGCTGCTCCTCCAGTGCGTATAACGGAAGAACCTTGTCAACAAGCATTTGAGTCTTTTTAAGTTGTAAAATTAATTTTTGAGACTGGTGTCTTGCAGTATGCTGGTGAAAATGAGTTAGCTGATGAGTCATTGAGGGTACACTCTTGCACGTGGAATTTTTTAAGCTTCCTCATTTCAGTGTTTAGTTATCACACTTTACACTCCTTCAGTAGTACCTTTTATTTTCATTTTTCTTGAGGAACAGTATTTTAAGTCTTTGGAATCTTGTCTATATTATTTTTATATTCCCCTTCACAATTTTGTGTTGCCGGTCCATTTCACTTGTGTACAATTGGCCATCTGTCTGGATACTCTCCTTTGAAGTGATGCTCAGCATTGCATCCACTTAGAGCATAGTTCCTTTCAAATATCATTTTGTTGTTCGCTACTGTGTAGCTGATGGTGGAAGCAGACGCCTGTTGACTGGAACTTTGTCAAACGGCTTAGTCCGGTCTTTCCACGGCAAATAAAAATTTGTTCAGCTCGGTAGGTTCTTAATAATGATTTTTTTGGCATGGTGCAGAACTGCCACAGGGTGACCTTGACTGACTGCCAGGAGCCCACCAAGCTGCACTATTACTCCCCCCTCCATCAACAGGACAAGAGGAGAAAAATGCAATGAAAAGCTCATGGGTCAGAATAAGGGCAGGGTGTTCTCTTACTAATTACCGTCATGGGCAAAGCAGATTTGTCTCAAGGAAATTAATGTAATTTATTTAATTATCAATTAATTGTAACAGAGTGGAATAGCGAGAAATAGAGCAAAACTAAAACAGTCTTCCCCCCTAGCCCTCCCTTCTTCCCAGGCTCAACGGCCTGCCAACAATTCTACCTCCTCCCTGTGAGCTGTGCAAGGGGATGGGGTTGTGGTCAGTTCATAATACTTCATCTCTGCTGCTCCTTCCTCCTTACTCTCTTTCCCTGCTCCAGCTTGGGGTGCCTCCCGTGGGATACAGTCCTTTGTGAACTTCTCCAGCATGGGTCTTTACCACAAGCTGCAGTTCTTCAGGTATTGCTCCAGTGAGAGTCCTTTCCCCAGCTGTAGTCCTACAGGAATGGACTGCTCCAGCGTGGGCTCTCCACAGGCTTCAGCTTCTTTCAGGGCACATCCACCTGCTTTCAGCACGGGGACCTCCATGTGTTACAGGTTGGATACCTGCTCTGACATGCTCCTCCAGAGGCTGCAGGGAGGAAACTTGCCTCACCGTGGTCTTCAGCACAATCTGCTCTGGCACCTGGAGCACCTCCTCTCCCTTCTCCTTCACTGACTGTGTTTCTTTTACATATTCTCACTTCTCTCTTACAGCTTTTTTCACCCTTTCTTAAGTATGTTGTCCAAGAGGCACTACCACTGTCACTGATGGGCTTGGCCGTGGCCAGCAGCAGTTACATCTTGGAGCCACCTGGAACTGGCTCCATTTGACGTGGGGGCAGCTCCTAGTGTCCTCTCACAGAAGCCGCCCGTGCAGCCCTCCCTCCCTGCTATCAAATTCTTGCCACATAAACCCAATACAAATACTAAAATTTGAGATACGTGATGGAGGGAAATACCCCATTAATAACAATATTAACAGCTACAAATAATTGGGACCAAAGCTGTTTAATGAAAAGAATCAATGCTCTGCTCCCTTCCGTAAGCCTTTCTTTTCATAAGGAATTTTGCTGCAAGGTAGAAAAGTTCTGAAACTCTGTTTCCTCTCCTACTTCTTTCCAGCCCTTTCTCCTCTTCCCCAGGAATTCATTGTCAAGTTTTGTATTTGGGGATTTCAGTCAGACTACTGCTCTCGACCTTGTATGAAAAGTGTTCCTGGACATGAGGCAGTGACGGAATGGCTTGTGTGCACATGTGTAACATGTAGCACTGTTGTATTTTTGTTATTTCCACTCAGCCTCTCTCAGACTTTGCTTTAATTCTCTTCCATTCTTTCCGAATTTAGCCTGTATTCTCTGTGAGATAAATTGTCAGGAAGAAAGTGGATTGAAGCCCGTAAGGGTGAAAAAAGATTGTGTGGCTGAAGCTTGGATTTGAGATGCTGGCAAATATGAGACTAGTGCCTGTATGAGCCATGGAGCCTTTAACTCTTGGGACATCTATTTAGTCTTTGCATCCTACTGTCGTAGGCTGTTGTGAAAATTAATTAATTGGTACAAGGCTTATTTTATTTTACTTTTTTTTTGTTATACCGCAGTTAGCCCTGTCATAATCAGCAAGATAACAAGTAGTGTAAGGGTTATTGGTTTTGATCCTCTGAAATCCTTACAGAGAAGAACCAGTAAGCGGTGGTTAGCTAAGCAGCACTCTAAAGGCCTTTGCTCCATTCAGTTGTAGTGTGAGCAGGTATTACTCCGTTTGAGGTGCTCTGTATTGATCAGGGCAGTAGAGAGCCTGGCACTCTCTACTCTCTTCATTTCCCTGGCACTAGCCAAGAGTGCTTGAATCTACACCACATAATTAACACTTAAGCCTCGATTTTCATTTAGCAGGTCTAAGGGCTGCTCAGACATAGTGTAGGAATGCATTAAAGCAGAAAGACTTGCTTCTAAACTTGCCCTCTTTACAATTCTTCTTTGTTCCCCACAAATTCTATGGGGCAAAAACAGCAGGGCACTAAACCCTTCCCCAAACCTATGAGCTGTGCTGGTTCACTTGGTACTGCTTGCTGTGAAGACTTACTGAATTAACTTTGGTGGTCTTCCCCTTGACTTCCTTTGGTTCTGAAGAAAGCTCTGTAATTTCTGAGAAGTCTGCAAAAAATACAGGAGAAACTCTACGTCTACTTTGGTTTTGACTGCTGACTGCTATTAGTGCTTTCCTAGTTTCTTTCATTCCCTGCAGGTTCCACTAAGGGGGCAGTTCATCTGCAATGCTTTTTCCTAAAGTAGAATAGTAATTTCAAGGCACTGAAATATAAGCTTCATCTTAAATGAAAACAGTGTATTAATACTGTGTGCATCTGTTACATAGACCAGTTCACAGACACATCTGCACTTAGAAATATGTATGCGAAGCCGTGCCCAAATTGGGCACGGTCACAGAATTGCCAAAGATACTATGGCAAATGTCTCAGGGGAAAGAAGGAAGAGACGCAGAGGAGTATTATTAGAATGAAATAAAAGATTTATAGGCAGACTATAAAGCAGAGTTATATTGTCTTCTGTTTTACTTTATGTTGCTACTTGCAAAACTGAAGAAATGTTTTGCTGAAAATCATCCACGTATTTACTGGAATGTATCTGATTTTCTTAGGATGCCAGTACAGTGTCCAAGAAGAGGTGCCATTTTTTTTGGACAAGAGAGTTAGGTTCACTGCTACAGTATTTTCCACTCACATAGATTGTGAAGGCAGCTTTTGTTTATGCTTTAAAGAAAGAAGGCACAAGTGTAACGCCTCTGTCCTGGTACGTGCAGTGAGGTTTTCTCAGGGTTCTTTGTGATCTGTGCCACACTTGTTGGCAGTGTAAGCAGGGGCCGGTGAATGCTGAGGGTGGTGGTGAGAATAGGCAACATGCAGTTTTCATCACATAAAACACTATCACCATGATTGTACTGGTACCAATAGCTATTTCTAGCCTCTCCTGCTATAAAGGGAAACCGTAGCTTTAGCGCAGCTCTAGCAAGCAGACTGTGTTAACCAAGTTGTTCAGTCTGCCCATGCAAACAAGCAAGCAAGCACCTTGAGCTGTGATCTGTCTGCAGCAACCTCCATTGATCTTCATCACTTTCCTGGTGCAGGCTTCCTTTCTGTCCTCCTGTATTTCACCCTCTCTGCAATGATGCTTCCAGAAAGCTTGTCACTTGGGAATGAAAAATGATAGAATCAGGTGAAGCTTGGAAGTTTTGCTTTCCAGACAGAACAGACCTGAGACCCTGAGCCTGCAATATCACCATCTGACTTCAGATCAACAGACAAGGCTTGGTAGTGACCGCTGTGGTCTTGAAAAGGAGACATAGTCAGTCTGGTTTGTGTCTTGGGAGACCAAGGGAGGAACGCTCATGGTGCTGAATAAATGAGCCTCTTAGTGACTGCTGAGTAATGTTAAACCATAATAAAAGAGGTTTATAGCTGTTTTTTATGCTTTCACAACATTTATCTGTCTTTTCTGAGATCTCTTGAGCCTAGTCTTATTTATTTTGCCCACGTTTTGAGACTGAAGAACATTGTCAGAGAGTTGAGGTGTTTATGCAACTTTCAAGCAGGGTTTTTTGTTAAATGGTGGCTTTCTAGGAAAAGAGCATGGGGTGGTAGGACAGAATTGCTCTCTTTGCTGCTATTGATTTGAGGATTGCCAGTATTATAGCACAGGGGAACTTTAATATGCTGCTAACTTGTCTAGGGCTGCCCTTCAAACTAGAGTCTCTAGCTGAAGGCAGCATTGGTGTCTTTCCAAACCAAGCCATGAGAAACTCCTGTAGCAGAGAATTTCCTCCTGAGTTCCCAGATACGCATCAGAAAATGCATCCTATCCCGTGTATAGCCCATCAGATGAGGATGGATAGCTCTGCTGGCAGATCAAGCGGTTCCACTTCGCTCCTAACCTGCAGTCGGCAAGCACAACTGAAACCTGAGCGGTTACGGGCTGTTATAGAACGACTGGTCTGACCTGAATGCCTCTGTGCCGTGGCACGTGGTGTGGGGAACGAGCAGGACCTGTGGCCTTACTGGCATCAGAGACGTGTTGGGGTGGCTCCTGTAGCTGGCATCTGCTGGTGGAAGGGCACAGAATCCTTCGGTCTCTTCCAGCCTGAACCCTTCTTTGACCGTCCTGAATGTTGTCCTTGCAAGCAGGTGTTGCATCTGATATGTGCTACTACAGTTCTAGGTAATAAAAAGGTCACATGTCAGTCCATGTAATCCAGGTGTAGTATCTTTGGTGTAATTTAATTCTAAGGACATTTTTTTCTGCTTCCATTCATTTCTCCTTATGCTTCAGTTCAGGTGAAAAGTTTTTTATTTCCTGGTAGAAAAGTCTTTTCTATCATACAGCAAATGGACAGATTCCTCTCACTGGCAGCTCACAGCTGTTCCCTCGTTGATTTAGTGGCACCCAACACTACTTTATTAGTGCAGCGGACTACGTTGTATGGTTTTTGCTTTGATGGGTTACTCTTCCAGGTAGACTGCCAATATTTTCCAAAGGAATGAGAAAAATTGTAGAGTAATTGTACTTTAAAGCGGTTTATACCCCAGCAAGATTTCTTGAGACAAAGAAAATTCAGTTCTTCTGTTCAAGGCTGTTTTCTGCAGTGAATATAAAAGACCTGCAGAGAAGAGAGTGTGCATGAAAGCTTTGAAGAAAAGGTCATGGGTATTCTTTATAATGAAAAACTTGAGGCAGGCTGCCTGTAGGTGTCATTACAAGCTGTCTTGTGTGTACCCAGAGGCCCAATCTTGGAAACAATTAAGAGCAGATACATGAGTAACTTTAATTGTGTACCTGCCAAATCAATAAGATGAATTGAAATATTTCAGCATTTGTAAGATCTTTACAGATTTCCCCTTCAGCTGTTAGAACAAAAGCATGTCAACGTGGGAAAGTTGTCTAAGTTTAGCATTATGTTGCAAGACATTCAAGAGTGTTTTTACATAATACTTGTGCTTTTTTCTTTTGTGCTCCAAATAGAGTTATTATGGTAAGCACTTCAATACTTGGGCGATTACTTATCATGGTTTCTGTTTTTTGGTCCTATGATACACTTTTTGGTCTTAAATTGATATTTCATTTGCTTTTTGAGTTTGGAGAAAATACTGTCTTCCATGTTCATATGTATTATATAAAGTAGGTGGTTTGCATATGATATCAATACATTAACTGAGAGAAAAAAAAAAACAGTGGACTCTACAGGGAAATGAAATCGATCTGTAATTACCTGGTTCATCGTGTTTGTCTCTACATTGCACTGGGCTCCGCAAGCTCTTTCACAAGGCATCATGTTTTATCTGTTTTATCATTTAGAGAATGCTCCTGCAGGCAAGCGAAAACACTTCTCGTGCTTTGTTTAATGATCAGTGGATACTGAAGCATGCTTCCTGGAGTATATGTATTGAGGATGGATAGACAGACAGACACAGGGTTTTTTTTGAGTCAAAAAAATTGTTGGTCAGGGTGAAAACCAGTAATTATGCATGTTAATGTAGTCCATTTTAATTTGCTTTGGTTTGTCGTTCTTAGTATTAATTTGTGAGGACATGAGATTATTTTATCCTTCATATTGACTAGTGTCTTGGGCTGATTGCAGTACTTCACCTTTATATTATTTTATTTTGTCTTTTATTAAAAAAAAATATTTAATTTTATTTCTCCTTGACTGGCAGGCATAGCAGGACTACAGTTACATGCAAAAGCCCTCTTAGAGCACACATGTGGAACTGTACAAGAAATCCTCTTGTTATCTAGCCAGGAATTGCAGACCTTCCTCTTTTCTTTTATCAATGTCCTTCTTTTGGCCTCTGTAATTTGTGTAGCACATTGTGAAACTGGAGAAGTCCGTCCCTGGAACAAACCAAATAGTAGTGAGAGTGGTGTGTTGCTTCATCTCCTGCTGGGTTTTTTTTTCCCTTCGGAGAGAAGAAATTGTGCATTAACTTCTTCTTCCAAAAAATTACTTTGACACTTCCATTCTGCACTTTGTTGAGCCCATAGCAGTGTCTCTTATTCTCCAGTCTGTCCACTTGCCCCAGTCAGCCCACTATTTAAATTAGCTTTTGATAGAAAACCCAGTGTAAATACTTGCTTCTACTTCTCCTCCTCGACCTTTTCCATGTCTGACTTGTCACAAGACCTAGCTTCTTTTATTGGAACCACTTTAATGGCTTCTTTCGGATTTACTGAGAGTCCTCTTAGAATGTGCTTAGACTTCTCCTTCTCCAGTCATCCTACTCTTCCTCGAGTCCATCCTTCATCACCTTTGCTCAAAACCCTTCAATTTCTAGTGACTACTTCCTAGCCCAAACTTACCATCAGTACTCTGTTCCCCTTCCTTTAGACCTGCCAGGCACACGTCAAGGCATTATTCTTCCAGTCTTGTCCTTTGGGCATCAGAGGGTATTTGGCTCTGTTGCTTCTGACTCTCAAGTGGTTGCTTTGGTACAGACTGGCCTGGCTCTAGCACCAGCACGCTGTCGGATGCCCTCAGTCACTTTGGTGTCCTTTTCTTCTTCATTCACACCTCATTGAATTATCTTGTCTGACTACATGAATCTGTCAGATAAAAGGTTAACTCAGAGCTTTCATAATCTTCTACAGGCATGTTTTATTTTACTCAGAGTGAATCTGAGTGGGTCCAGAGATAAACCCCCTGTACAGTCACATGTAGTGTTGTTTATTGCCCCAGTATCAATCCAGCCTTACCATACCTTGCAGTGTGCCTCTGAAATTCATTATGTGCCCAGCTATAGTTTCTCCTGGAATCAGTTACACTGTTAGAATGCTGTTGTGTTTGGCTTCCTGGTGTTTCACCCTCTCATGACTATGTTCTGGTAAAATGCCTTAGTTCTTTAAGTGATTATTTCGGGAGTACATCTCATCACAACAAACAGTTGAGGTGTTGGCTGAATTGAGGCCTTAATAAAGACTGTCTTGTTAATGGTGACACATAGAAATATATTAATTTGTCCTTCTTAAAATAAAATAGACAAGATCCATGTAATTATTAAGGGAAAACCAAAACTCTTGTGATGATATACCACTGAGACGTTTCTCAGGAACTGTCTTTTATTGAGACAATATTTTAGTAAGCTTCTAAATTTTAATTCTGTAGTTCTTGTCATGTCAGAGAAATTACCTTTTGAAGGCTTTCCTTCCCTCCACGTTTGCGTTGCTAAGTGGAAATGCAACTGATGCTTCTTCTTAACGTACTCTCCCATATGCGTCCTACAAGTGGATTTGCACAAAACCCACACGTCGGAATACTGACTGAAACCACTACAGTAAATTGTCAGGTACAGTTGTTTTTTCCCCACTGTCTGTAAAGTCTTCAGCTGTCAATTAACAGTGTGAAAAACATGTCATGTGAGGCTTTAGTCATACCAAATCTTACTCGGAATGTATACATTATTATACAGTGGAATAGGTAGTGAGTTGTACAGCATGTCGTTGTTCAAAGAAGTGTTTCATCCCCTCTGTGATAATGCTGATGAGTTCTGCTGTGTATTAACGGCAACACGTGCTTTGTAAAGGCCACGGGGATAGCTAATTAGGAAAATTAAACAAGCTCAACTATCTCATCCCACCTCAGGACTGTAGATCAGTGCAGGCCCACTGAAGGTGGCGGAAAGACTCATCCACACATCGGTGCCACAGATTCCCGCTAACACCATTTTTAAAATGCAGTGATGATTCACTATGTGAAAATGGTTTTCTGTATCCCTTGGCAACCAGAAACAAAATGTATCCGTTCTTGTCTGGTGGCCTTCAAGAACACCTCTGAAAAGCCATTTGTTTTTGCGAGACAATCGTGCAACATTAGAAACCCGCTCCCACCCATTCTTCTGAAGAGATCCTTCATAAAGGATAAAGAAAAAGTCGATCTCTGGAGTTAGGGATGTTAATCGACAATTTATTCTAGCTCCCAATCGAGTTGTAGGGCAATGTTTCTGGTATAATGTCAGTTATTTCAGATTCCATCTGTGACTTTTCCATGTGTGAAAAATAATGCTGAATGCATGAAAATTAATACTATTTTATGCAAGTTACTTTTAGTATTTAGTATAAAATTGAAATCTGAGAGATGTGACTTTTGTCCTCAGAATTTCTCAGCTTCCTATAAAAACACAGTATCTTAAAATTTTATTGCTTGACATTAAATTAAATTTTATTCCTTTGTCTCTTAGGATAAAGAAAACAGACGATTTTTCACAAAACATGTAAAAATAAAGAACATTTCCTTTAAACATAGTCTATCCAAGGAGTGCTGTATCTTTGTGTAGGTAGCTGAAATTCAGTAAGTCAGATGCTTATAGGTTCATGTCAAAATAAGCACAAAAGACAGGTTCTTTTTCTCAGGCTTGTTTTTCAGCAATCACACCCTGCTCTCTTTCCTCCCAGCATTTAGCTATTTTTAGAAATTATTCTGATAATAATCACTCAGTAGATTTTAAGCTGAGTTGTTAAGAGTGCAGAACTCTTCACTGGAAAATTACATGATGATGTACAGAAGGCTTTGACCTTTTCACACCTCCAGTTCCCCGATTTCACTTTGTAAATGTAAAGCATGAGAAAAAATTTGGGACGTATCCAGAAGAGGCACTTAGTGCACAGTTACAATTTGCATTTACACAGGAATGGGTTGCTTCCAGTGTTAAAATAGAATTTAGTATTTTTTCACACTGGCAACTGTGTGAAGAGTTTTCACATAGGAAGTTGGACTAGAACAGATGATTCACTGTGTATATTCATTTCCTACCTAACTGTGCGTTAGCTCCCTGCCCGGACGGGCCATAGGGGAAAAGATACGTTAGCTCTGGGGGAACCATCTGACTTCAGCTCACAGATTAATTTGGTGTTGCTTATACAAATGCTATAAGGTGAACACTAAATTTCTGTACCCGAGGCACAGTTTTAAATGAGAGGAAACATAAGAAAGCTCTGTTTCTCTTGCAAAGTACTTAAATGAACATGAACATTGAAATCTGTATTAATTTTCTACTATTAACCATTAATCAGCTTGAATTATAAATGCATTCAAATGAAACTGCAGAAGTGATCATACTGCTCAAAATAGAAAATCAAGTAATCAATGCTGTTCTAATGTTCATGCATTTTTACAGTTTTCCCCACTTAATTTTTCCTGTCTTTTTCCATTGGTGTTGATTTCATAAGCTGAACTTTATTACTTGTGGTTCACTACTTCAGGCCCCAGTTCTACGTGACGCTTCTGGTGGGCAGTACTCTGCATCTGCTTGCAAAACAGGAACAGCAGTCACTTACATCTGTGACTGTTGGGCGTAGGTCACTGCTCTGTAAATCTGTTCAAGTCCTGTGCTTGTCTGAGGTTTGGAATTCTGTGACGTCCTGTGTTCAAGGCAAAACTCCCTTTTCTTGATAAAATGGTTTCAAAATGTTCCTTACCTCTACCTCTCAGTGGAGTGAGTGTGTTTTCAAAATAAATTGAGATTATTTTCTTGTTCGTATAATACTTGGCAATATTGTGCCTTTTTTGTCTTTTCTGATACTTGGTCTAGGTTAGGAATCCATACGGACCCAGGACACCGAGTGTGCGGCTGTAGGCATTTAGAATCCAGTGTTGTTCCAGGTGCGGAGAGAGGTACCTTCTGTGGTGCTGACAATCACTGAAGGGCGCTTTCCTTCTGCTTGATTACGCTTCAGGCTGCACAAGATTCTCCTGAAAAGAGTTTCACAATATCAGTAATTACAGTTTATTATTTCTTTCTTACTTTTACTATATGTATTTAATACACGTAACTGACCTGTGTTTTGTTTGCATTTGGTGGGCTGGTTCCATTCAGCTGGATCCCAGTTCATGAAGAATAGCATAATTGTTTCCTACAAAATTATTAAGATTCCAAGCCTGGAGGGCGTTAGTTCCTGGTTTGGGAATACTAGACATCTTACTTTCTAAAATAACACAGTCCGGCCTTCAGTCAACCGCGCTCAGTTCTCACATACCCACAATACAAGCATTTACTGGTGATGTTTGAAAAGCAAAGATCTTTTGTCTTAGTTAACGCGATCAGCAGATGGAGATAGTAGTATTCATCGTTTTCTAGTTTGCGTGATGTTGTAGAAATCCTCTGAAAAATAAATATTTGTTCTCCTTCATGAAAACCATGCTTACCAACTGAAGATTTTCTGTTGGATTTTTGGGTGCATCCCTTTAAGATCTGTGGAATAACTTTTTGTTTTTTCCCCTACGTACTAGGTACAATATTCTGAGTTCTTTGCAGAAAATAAACAGATGAAAAGTGATATACAAGCCGTTTGTATTCACTGCTACTATATTATCTTTAAGAGCTGTCTCTCAAAAAGTTGCAAATTCTGCTTATTTTGAGAAAGTGTATTAATGCATTTGTGTTTAATGTGAGATGTTAAGAACTCCTGGTACTGAACCGTGTCGCTGGCTATGACAGGGATTACATCTGCTCTGGGCACCTATCCATTGGCTTTCTAACACAGAAGCCAATTAGATTTTATGCTATAGAAGGAGAAGCATAACTGAGTGAAAGAAGTGGAGCCATTAGACTAGAAAGGATTGAAATCTGACGGCAGAATTTTCTTCTGATCATATGTGGGCAGCTTCCAGACCCTTTGCAACATCCCAGTGTTGCAATACGGGTATTTTATGTTAAAAAAACAAAACCAACCAACCAACCAAACAAAATACACTTGAGGTTTTAAAAGCCATCCATCATGTGCTCTGATTGGAGCAGAACTTCTGCCAAAAAACTTCGGCCATTAATTGAAAGGTGTAATAGAAGAGACGAGCAAGGGCAGTACCAATTTAACATTCCCTCAACAGTGATTTCTGCTGTTGAACACTCAGTGTTCCACAAGCATGTTTTTGCACCTACAGTTTATGTCCTAAAATTTTCTTACATTTGATCTGTTAATTTCCTGCATTCCAGTGCAGACTCTTTGCCAAAAAAATCTCTTGTCTCTATTCTCAGAGCAACAACCTTTCCGAGCCTGCCCTTTGTAAGCAGTTATCTGATGCAGACAAATAGAAAACGTCCCAGCTTCAGGAGTCATGATGAAGCAACTAGTGAAATTGTTCTGTTGAACTTTTCTCCTCTGGCAGGCTGGGAGCAGCAATAGGATGAGAGCCAGAGTGCAAAAGGAATAATGTGAACCAGGCTTTTCAGCCCAACTCTGCTGATGGACATCACTTAAACCCAGAGGCTTTCTGCTGCCTGCAGATCCTGTGATCTCTTAAGGTGTTGTTTTATGTCCTTCCAGCTGACAGTTTCTCTTGGAGCTCTTGGGTTCTTTGGGAACACTTTGGGCATCTAGCTTATGCTTGTTACTCAGATGACAGCTCATGCCTAGGACGAGGTAGTCAGATGCAGCTTGCTGTGCAGGAGCCTGCCTCTGGAAGCAGCTGATGCAGTGACAACCACACGGCCTCCCTGCAGCAGCCAAGTGGTGTTAGCACCTGCCATCACTTCTGTGGTGCTGAGGAGTGAAAGATGCAACGATGATGCCAAGAGAAACTTCTGTTTTTACTATATCTGGGCCTACAGAGAGTCTCATAAGAGGTGGCAGGTGCTGGGAGCTGAAATCATAGTGGCGGATGGAAGGGAAAAGGAAAAGAAGCAGATAAAAGAAGCTCAATGGAGACATATAGAGAGATTGCCATCAGATAAGCCAGGGTGTCAGCTGCTTCATGGTGTAACATGAATATGGATAAACTCTTAGCCTGCACTGGGAGCCTAGGAGTTTGCTGACATGTCTCCTCATTTGCTTTGACTCTTGCTGATTTATTTTTGTAATAGTTCTACCAAAGCTATTTCAAGGAATACTGATTTATCTCATGGTAATTGAGCCAGTACCTTAACCTTGCTTTGTAGAATTACCAAACTGGAAAAATAAATATGTAATTGCTGTAGTGGAGATGCATATAGCAATACTTCCAAAGAAAACAGAAAGTATTATTTTTTTTTTGCTTGTTTTAAGTATTTTTCATCTGAAAAGCTCTTTATATTCTATTGTAGTTAAATGAATGTGAAAGGTGTGTTCCATTTTTCTCCCTGGTTTCCCTATTAATGTTGAAGGGTAGGAGGAAATTATACTCATTTGTATTCCTGGACATAATATAAATGAAAAATTAATATTTTATTGCTAATGGCTTTATAAAATGCTATTCAAATATCTCAGCAAATTTAATATATAATTCCACTGCAAAACACAAAAAATGAAAACAAAATGCTCAGCTGAGTGCAAAATAAAATATCAATAATATAATGCCTAAGTACAGGCAACTTTTATCTCCTCCATTCCTTTGCAACTTGCATCAGCTTCTTAAGCAATGCAGTTTGGCCTTCTCAGACTGTACAGAACTTGGGGCTGAGAAGCTGTGTCCAGACAGAGGTACTGGCATATCTTTCAGCCAGGCAGTATTTGGTCAGGTTCACTGTGTATCCTTTCACTATCCAACCAATTGTATGGCTGCTACGTCCCAGTGACTACATAAGGAGATCACGTCAGTCAATTTTGTGTACTTCTATATCTAAATATGTGTGGATATTTAGATTTATTTTTATATCTGAATATATAAAAAGTATATACAGGATATATACCTTGTATATATACTATCCATACTATATATTAAAATAGGTTAATTATTCAACACATACATTAAAATGCTATATATAGTATACATTTTATATAGTATATGTATTTTAATATGGTCTGTATGTCAGCCTATATATTTGGACTGAAAGGGATGGGTGTCTACCAAAGGAAGGGAGAAAGGCAGCGAAGCTGAGAAGACTTTCAGGTTCAGAAGGATGGCACAACAGAACCAGTGTTGGTGATGCAGTGGGTGTGGGAGTGGACAGTGTGATGAATAGAAGGTGCTGTGCAGGCAACATTAGTGGTAAGAAAGAGTGGACAGTCTTGGCAGATCTGTATTTGAGCTGGTGGGAAGAGGAGAAGGTATTGGACTAGAAAAGGGCAGGACGACAAGTAGAGCTAGAAAGACTGGAGTTGGGGCAGTTTCCATTGAATGCTCTGCCAGAGTGGGAGTTGACATGCCTGTTGTGCCTTACCCTTCCCAATCTTGCCCTTAAGATTGAAAGCTGCTGCTGGAAGGTAGAAAGTCAGTGTACCACATATTTTCAAAATCAAGGAATATTTGTTCCTGCCTTGACCAACTCCACTTTGGAACCGGCTTGCAAAACCAAAAAGCAGGCTTAGCATGCTTCAGAACTCTCAGCGGTCACCCGCGTTTGTACGTTTAAGCAGCTGAAACGCTGACCGATACTGCACAATGGGATCCAGCTTGCTCAAAATATTAAAACAATTAACTATTCAAAACACTGCGGAGAAAGGACATGGCAAAACTTACTGCATGTTTACCTTTTATTTCAAACAATGTGATACAGAAGTGCTGCAGCCAGGGAAAGAATATTTCAACTTGTTAAATGTCACTTGCTTCGTTTCTTAAGGGGTGGGGGGGGGGAATTTCCCTTGATTTAGCAGCAGACACAAACAGATGCTTAAAATGTCTCTTTTAAGCTGTTATTGGGGAATTCAGAACAGTTTTGAGAATGAAGCCTCTGCATCTAAGTAAGTTGAAATATCCTGTAAAAAGTGGTTCCATACTGAAATTTTAAAAACCCTTCTGAGAACTGATGAAGAAGTGAGAATAATTGCAGTCACAACATTTAGAAAGTGCAAAGTGGCTTGTTAAAACCTCAATGAAATGCATAGAAATGGAAGGCATCTGCATCTTTTCAAAAATCACAGGAAAACAAAACATAGCCTCACTTCAAAACACCAGTGTGAAAATGTGGCAATTTTGTTCTTAATGCTTACAAAGTAAGATAAAGGTAAAAAACAACCTTACAGTTGAGCAGGAAATTATTAATGAAACTCAGGCTGACTTTGTTATGTTCACATTTAAAAAAATAAGTTTTATTCATGTTAGGAAACATGGTCCTCATTCATGTGAAAACAGTACATGGCAGGGAAACCATAGGCGGAAAACTGACCGCAGTGTTCCAGGAGTTATCACCTATATCCACACGTTCCTGTAGGCAAAGGGATGTACTGAACAGTAAAGGAAATGTAATTTTAGACATGAGTTTAGGGTATGCAAGTATGTGTCGTACCTTGAAGAAAAATATTCATTAATAGCAAGTGCAAATAGATTTTTGTCTTGGAAGAATAGGGTCTTTTGTAGACTAAAAAATACACTACATAGATTGTGAGGAGATCATGAATATCTCTCAGAGCTTCGTGGAGAGCAGTTAATTGTATGAGTACGTGAGCACTGGAATTGTTTTGCTGACATTGGCACCTAAATCCATGTCTGGCTTCAGCAGTGACCATCTGTGGATACTTCAGAGGAACTTAAAGAACAACCTGTTTCAGGAGCATGTTTTTACTGACCCAGAGACACAGTTGTTTCCACATAGCCAGAAGCCTATAAATATATAGCTGCTGTAAGTTTTTATTCTCTTTAATGAAATTAGAGGTGCTGTAGGTCTTGTTTGTATTAATATCTGCTGCTTTCTGGCTCCAGCCTCTATCTTGGTCCCAGTATGTTATAATATATAATAGTGCAGAACATGGATGAATGTGGGAGGAAGGGCAAGAAGGTGATGCTGTTATCGGATTTGATCCTTCTTGGTATAATGAGTTGATTACTTCTTTTCTAAGTGTTTTATTTTGAAGGTCAGAAAAATGATGGATCTGTATGCAGGCAAGATGTTTGAGAGAGACCAGAGATACTTTGCTGACAGACTCTTGAGTGGATGCAGACATTTTCTTCCAGATTCAGGCTATGGCTATAGGGTGGACTGTCAGTGTAGTTACTGTTAGTGCTGCGATGCAGGCTTTGGAGGAAGAAAATGTCCTTGTGAGTGGTGTAAAAAAAAACACATTATTGAACCCACTGTACAACAACCGTCGTACTCACTACAGAACTGAATGTGGTTTGAGGAAAAAAAAAAGTGTATATTTGAACCTGAAAGATCTCCTGCAAGGAAAGAAAAGCAATTGAAATAGGCAGCCTGCAGATTAAAATCCCAGGAGAGTACTTGGTTCTCTCAATTGACTGCTGAAAGAGCAGAAAAAGCTGATGTTATGTGATATTATTAGGGAAGAATATACAATAACAAAATGTCAAGGCTGGATAGTAGAGTCAATGAAGTATGAACGAAACAATAGAAACTGAAGAGGGAGTAGAGTTTTGCTCAAGGAAATCGGTTCTCTGCTTTGTTGCCAACAAAGTGTTTGCATCTCTGACAGCAACACCTGGTTTTCATTAGGATCAAAATATGACTGGGGTTGCATTTAATACCCCGTGTCACAGCCGCAGCCCCGAGTCACCCCGTGCCAGTCACTGATGGTCCTGCTGTACTCGTCACAAAGATCTTAACCCCAAAGCCATTGCCCAAATTACTTTTGAAATGACATTCTGGTTGCAGATGAAAATGAAGGGGTTTATTAGAGATTAACTTGAGTTGAATTTGCTGTTTGGGAGAGTAGAAGTGCTTTTCTCCTACATATTAATGGACCCTTCATCCAACCTCTGTGTGCCAGGAAGTTATCTGAGCAGGTGAACTTCTGTCCCTGTTTATTACATGTCTTGTGAAGGAAGCAGGAAATAAAAGAGAAACCGGACAGGTGAACAAGAGAAGATCAAGGTGAAAATAAAGAGCAGAAAGGAAGGGATGTGTGCTATTAAATCTATTAGTTATGTAGTGATATATCTATGTCATTTTCTATTATAAGAAACATCACATTTATATGCTTATGAAAAGATAGGGTGTTTTCCCCTCTGTGTACTCAACTGTAAACCAGCAATCCGGTTTAGTTCAGCTAAGCTCTGCTTACAAATTTAAAAGCACATTCATTAAGGAGTTCTCTCTCTCCCTCATCTCTGCTAGAAGTTTTGTATGTTAAGTATTTTTATATTGTCTTGTTTAGGAACTGAAAAACATATAATAGTATTTTGTGCCTGGTACTTTGGTGGTCTTACACTTCTGCATTTAATGTAAGAGGGGAGATAGCTGGTTTAGTAAATTAAATATATATAAATGTGAAAATATGATCTGAGTCTAAACCATTTCAGACACTGTGGCTCTGCAGCGAACCGTGGACTTTCTATATAAGCTGTAAGTTGCTTGCTGGTTATGGGTTTTGCTATTAATCTAGCCTAATTACAAGGCTAAATGAGTATATTTCTAGCTATTGTTCAAAGTAGAAGCAAATAGCAGTCAACAAAATATCCTCATCCCTATTCGCTGAAAGAAGTTTTATTACATTTAATGTGTCTGCTCAGAGTTCCAGAGAACTCAGAGTCTTCTAAAATCAACAGTACTGGACATACAAATGCTGTTAAGTGACAGATGGGTGTCTGATCCCAAATGAGGCAAAACTTCCCACTGGCATTTCTCTGCTCAGGTGATCAGCTTTGCTTGGATTGTAAGAGGGCTCAAGGCTTATCTGTCCACCTGTGTACTAAGTGCTGGTTGAGAATCAGAAGATAATTGAACAACTAAAAACCACTTGGCTACCCACACCTCATGTACTAACATAAAAATAGGGAGCAAGAAGCAGTAAACTAAAACTATGCCTACAAGTAGAAGAGACTTGAAAAAAGTTGTAGAAATAATCACCTAGATTGTATTCAGAGGTGTTAAAAATAAGCCTAAATGCATTTTAAGGAGGCATGTGCATTCTTAGTGGGTGAGATTGGAGGTATTGGGAAGAATTTATCAGACATGGCAGGGGGGGGAGTGAAGGCTCATTTCCTGTGTCTTCTGTTTTTCCCTCAAAGCTATTTGTTATTTTTCTGGCTTCAACTGCGTATAGTAATTTTATTTACAGGAGGTGTATGTATCAGCAAAAGCTCTTCATGACATTAAATAATACAGAAACTACAGAAATCACAGCACTCCAAAAGCGTGCAGGGGAGCATAGCACACTGTGGATGAACGGTAGGAGTGCTTGGGCTTGTGAGTTCCTGATTGTTTTTAACAGCTCTTCATAGCTTTTAGAAAATCACTTCTCCTTCTTTTTCTCTTTCATTGATAAAATGGGATGCTAATATTTCAGCACAGTATTTCATGAAGATGTTGTGCAGACTCAATACGTCCATTGGCAGGTCTTTGAATACCTTCAGCATATCAGAATGTCACTACTGAGCTTGCTGACTGTGCTTACTCAATTTCCTAGTTCTGCTCAACTTCTAGAGTGTAAAATACTTAGTGGCATAACTTATCATGCAACTAGAACTCACCCCGAGTCAGTTCAACACTCCTACACCACTCCTTAGAAAAAGCTATAAAGTACACAGAGTGTCTTGTCTTTTCTTCAGTTATTATAAAGATTTACTTGATCTCTAGCTCTAATATACACTGAAGGTTTTCTCTGTCAGTATTAACTTCTTAGATCAATAAATTGTGATACTGGTCTTCAGAGAAGTCAGTGTCTGCCACCCATCATTGCAGTGTTTACCCCTGCTGAAAAGCAGTTGTAGCAAATTGAAGTGGCTTCTGTCAGTGGATGATATGCAGTGGTTGGCCCATAGTTTATGGTACAATTAACAGAGGTTGGCACATAGTTCTCTTTCTAGAGAAGATCAAATAAAGACAAGGGTTTGTAGCAAGAAGAATCCCAATTTACGAGGTGAATTGAATCAGTTTCCCTTTAAAGAACAGTTGCTGAAGACTGGAAGGTGACTGTTGTTTGCAAAGGAGCATGGTTTTATCGATGTGCATTTATGTATACTTAATCTTCTGTATTTCTGCAAGACCACAGACTACATTCTCTAAGTTGCCATTAGACTATTTACTATGGTAGGGTTCTGTTTTGAGGCAAGTTTATGCAAGTGGAAGAAAACAAAACAAAACCAAGCCTGTAACTACTTGAAGACAGCTCCAGAAAAAGCTCCTTTTTCTTCAGCTTAGCTAAAATAGTGGGAGTCTGTCCTCCAGCAGGATCCTGATCCTGCACCTCAAAACAAGATGCAAAAGTGTGAAAAGCTTTTTTCTCGTAGACTAGTTGTCTTTCTTTGCTTCATTATCAAGAAATTTCCTGATACTTAATCACATTTTCAACATGCTCGCTAAGGATAAATTATTAGCACAGCATAGCAGTGACTCCACGGTGCCCATTCAGTTGCACAATGAAGATGATGTGTATTTAGTCTGATCAGCTCTAGAAATAAAAACAAAACTTAAGTGCTGATCATTGTAGTCATGGAACAATTATCAGCAAAATTATAATAATGCCCATTTGCTAGATTTTAACAGCCTGCTCCAAATTAAAGAACGGCCAAAAAGCACTGAAAGGAAAGCTCACAGGGTTGGTTTTGACTGAGCGGGTATTTTCTAAACTGTTGTTCTGAGAAATACTTGAATTGGTTAGTATTCAGACATTTTAAGAAAGGAATTGAGGTGATTAAACCTTTGCTAATTCTCTGCCCTCCAGAACATTCAGAGGGTTCCAGGAACGCAGGGAAAAGGTTCAGTCTACAAAACCCAGCTGTAGTATCACTGAGCATCAAAAAGATATTTTAAAATGTTACAGTTGTGCAGCAAAATGCTGCAAAATTACGTGTCCTGATGGACCTGATTTTGACCCATATGTATAATTATAATACGAATGATGTTTTATGTCTACTACAACTTATAAAATATGATGATAAGCTAATGGTGTAACATTTCATGGTTAAATTACAACTAAAACCTGTCAACTTTAAGCCAGACTTAAAGTGAGTGGTTGCTTTAATGAGAATATAATTGTCTTTTCAACAGCAAATAAAAGTCCTCATAGGGTGAGCTTCAGACTGCAAAGTGTGATTATGACAAATACCCTGTGGATGGTAAATTTTGGTGGGAGGTGTGATGTTGTTTGAAGTTGTTAATATGTCCCTTCAGGAGGGCAAGCTGACAACCTGTTTCAAAGCAGTGATTAGCTTAGAATGGTTTTTTTAATAGCTTGAGAAACAAACCTTTTGGTACCGTCTCACTCAATTCTCTGCTGTAATAACTTGTGTTAGTGCCACTGGATTTAATTAATTTGCACTGGCAGAGAAGCTTCTCTGCATTCCTTAGAGAGGAAAATGAGGGAGGAGGTTGTTGGAGGGGCCACTGCAGGGGTGTGTAGAGGGACAGCTGTAGCCAGGTGCAGGCTCTTCTGCTAAGGCTCCTGTCTGGCCAGACTCAAACCAAATGCAGTCCAGAAGCTCTGTAGTCACAGTGCCCTGACTAATATACCCCACTGCTCTGCAGCCGTTCTAGCTCAGGCAGTGCCACGTCAGTGTGGCACCCAGACCCGGGCTGGCTCGAGTCCAGTCATCGCAGAGCAGTGGATGTTCTTCTGCGGCCATCGTGTGGATGTGCCTGGAGATGTTTTGTCAAAACAACTTTGGCATCCGCAGGGCTGTCTGATCTTTCTTGCATTCCAGCTATCACTGAAGCACTTGCAGCTCGTGCAGTGTACAGGTACCAGTCTGTTTAGCAGATGTTCACACTGAGGCTGTTTCAGTGCTTCAAAGATTGGACTGCCTTCCTCTGTGCTTCTAATTGCAAGTTAGGGCACTTAACTTGGTTTGGAAAGCAGCTATGTGATTATTTCCACCCCCCACCCCCCCATGTTTGTTTGGTTTTTTTTTTCCCTTCTGTGTAAATTAAAAGGCAAATTGCCCTCAGCTGAACTGTTGGATTTTGAGGCAGAACATTCTCACAAAGTCCTCACTTTGCACTGTGAATTAACTCTAAAAGAGCTGTGTTCCACTTTTACTAAATATTATCAGCCAGTTTCCTCAGTCATCATCCATGTTAAAATTCATAATGTTTCTGAGTGCCAGAACAATGGATTCAACAAAGATACTGGCTTTCTGACCTGTTACAGTCTTCCTAATGCCTCAACTTCTCTGTGTTCCGTGGGTTATGAACTGTGTCTCTCTTTCTTTGGATAATTACTATGGGCCCCTCCTCCCTTACTCGCATCCCTTTTACTGGCAAGTAACTGTTGCCTTTTCTTTCAGATATGGTATAGCTGATACGTATCTAATTAAACTCACTGATTTTCTCAGTAGGTGTTAACTTTGAAGTCTGTGTCCTCTATTTCAGGTCCGATACAGGGATTTCATACCCAAAATTTTGTTTCCGTTTTCATCCTGTATCATCTGGTTGAATAAAATAAAGTATCTCTGCACAAAAATCTTTTGATGAAAGAATGTTTAGAACTTTGTGGGTGGAGCAGTATTCCTCACTTGCAGAATCTGGGTTGATTGAAGGGGATGTGAAACCAGATATCTGATTAGTTACTTGCATACGTTGAATTCATTAAATCATTCCGCATTGCAATGCCACAGTGTAAAAAGGAAATTAACTTCCAGCACGTGCAAACTTGGGGTTTTTTATATTCTCCATTACATATTTTCTGGTTTCCTGTTGCGGGTGGTGGTAGACTTTTTCATTTTAACACTTACGGACGTACTTCCCAAGAAGTATCACACGTTCTGGTGTTCTCCAGAACAATGTTAATATTGTCTGTGTGGGTTTTTGAAAATCCAGGCTTTGTTTTTCTGGTATTCATCACCATTCCAAATCATTAAAAGTTTCCACACTTCTTTTCATATTGTTTGCATCTGTAAAAATAATGACCATGCTAACCAACAGGTTACCAAGATATTACCTAGAAATGAGAGGGTTTTTAGATCCCTCTTTGAAGCGTTTTGACTGGCTAGGTCCAGTGACGTGTACTGACTGATGTCATTGTTAACTGTGCTGGACACTGTTTCTTCTCGTGTATTAGTGCTCGTGTGTAGGATATGTTGCCTCGTGTCAAAGTGATCTTTTTTAAAAGTTTGATCCAAATACTTTCCTGCAATGTTTTGCTTCCCTGTTAGTTTTGCCTTCTAACTTTACGCTTGGGCCATTCAAAAAAGAAAAAATTAAACCCAGAAAATAATCTGTCATAGCTTGTTCTATATATGAACAAAGGTTTGTGTTCTCAGTTCTCTCGTATTACTCTCTTGCAGACACAGTATGCTTGCCTGTTTGTGTGTACATTTCAGTCTTTGAATTTAAAATGAAGTAAATTCATTTAAAGAAATTGCAAAGTAACCAGTAGTGAAATACTTTGACTAGCTAAAGGTAAATACAGTACAGTTACAGTTGACCTGTCAATCTAATTCTGTTGGATTTTCAATGTTGTTTTTGAGCTCTTTTTTTTTTTTTCCCAAATGTAAAAAGATGTCCGTATAACTTGGTTGGAAATGCAACTCCTGTGTGCTTTTCTTTCAGAGTACAGACATGAGTCCAGCTAGTAGCACCACCTCACTCCCTGTTAGCCCTCTTCCTGAGGAGCCGTTGTTTTTCAAGGTACAGTTCATTAACTTCATTTTATATATATATATTGTATGTAGTTTTGGTTTATCGTGTTATCTGCTGAACTATGAGGTGCTGTTATTACTGCATTATATTGCATTTCAAATACATGTTTTAATGAATCAGTGATTAGTTACTGCAAAGATACAAGAGTCATTAAAGATATGTCAAAGAGCAGTTTTGGTGTAAGTCCAGTGGAAGCCACAAGCTTTAGCCTGGCTCTGGGAAGAGGTGACCTGAGGCCACACAGGTATTCAGAGTGGTGCTGCAGCTGCAGGCACAGCCGTCGCCCTGACGGTTGTTTGCTGAGACAAAGAAGAGAACACCTGGATTTTCAGGATGTGGATTTTCAGGACCTTTGTCTCAAACATGCCATAATATAAAAAAGTTACACTCAGAGGAACATCCCCTTTAAAATTCCCTCTTTCCCCAGTAAATTTCCACCTACAGTGTGAAAACGATTAGTAGCTAGGGTTGTGTTTTCAGTTGCTTTGTGATGATGCTGAATTAAAGCTGAGGAAGTAGAAATAATGAAGTCTGATGATATAAAGTTTGCATCTCTTCCGCACATGCCTCCAGTGCAGGAAATACCAGCCTCCTTCAGACCTGGCCAACCCTATAAAAAAATTGGCTTTTTCTTTTTTTCCCCCCCTTCTTTTCCCCATATTTTGTATGTGTGTGCAAGAGTTGTACCCTGCGGTTCATGACCAGCTAGCTAGCCAGCTCATTCCTGCTGCTGGGATACGCATGGGCAGCTTTTCACTCATTCTCACTCCTCTTTCAGGGTTTGATATTTTCAATACCCCTAGCTCTCAATCAGATTTGGCTGAAACTGGGCAATGTTGTGCTGAAATACTGGAGCACACAGATCTTTTTTCCTTGGCAAACCACATTAAAGGCACATTGGAGTCTACTTAGTGTTATAAGGCAGATTTGGTAGTTATTGTTTCTCCCTGTGCCTGGGAAATCATGAAGATGCATCACATAGAAAGAAATAAGCTGCTCAGCTCAGATGAAAGTGTGAGAGGTAAGAAAATCTAACTTGAAATAGTCAATAGCAAACTCTCATGCTCAGATTCCCAGCTGAGGTAAGCAAATACTGCTCTGTTTGCATCAGGAGCACGCTGACAAATACACCGTAGTGCCTTTATTTTTAAAGAAAATGGTGCTTGTGTAGCTCAAAAGGTTAGTAGATGACTTCTATGAAGTGGAATAGTTGCTCTAATAGAAAATGAGGATATTTCTTCATATTAGAAGTCTTCTTCCTTTATATTTTATAGTTGAAAATGGAACAAGAAACTGAAGGAAAAAAAAAAGGCAAGAAGCATTATTAAATTTCTCCTGTATTTTCAGTCAGCTTTTTAAAATGGGAAACACTTTCCTTTGGAATTCAAGTAAAATGGAGGCCAGATCAGGAAAACGTCAAATCTCGCAGCCAATGCCCTTAAGTAGAAATCAGAGTAATATAAAATGTAAGTTTCTGTTAATTCTCCCTGACTCACTCCAAGACAGAGCACTGTTTTTGCAGTAGTAATGCCAGTGGCTGGTTTTACAAGCCATGACCCTCTCCTTTACTGTCAGTCTATAATATTGGCTTTTGATGATGGGATGATGCATTTCCCTTAGCAACATGATAATAACCTTTCCTACCTCCTTGCTGTAGAAATGAAGATTGAAAAAGAAATTCCATTCTCTGGTTCTGAAAACACAGGTGTTAACAAAGCTGGGCAGTATGAATGCTGCATCTCTTTGGGATAGTTGAAGATCTCTGAGCTAATGAGCTTTTATATTACACTGTGAAATGAAACCAAGCCCCTGTTCTCAGTCATACCTGGTTTTATACCAAGAAAGAGAACTGTCCTTTCTTGCATTTTATCAAGTTATCTTCAAGAGAAAGTTTGCATTTCTGCGTAAGGAAAGAATGCAAATCCTGTCGTCATACTCTTACTACATCCAACTTTACCAAAGCACGTTCCTGTCATTTTTAATCCCACAGGGTATGTTATCTATAAATGCAGAGGAGAACCCTAAACTTGTTCAAAAACATTTTATGACTTTGAATTTAATCTAAGGAAAGTCAGGAGGAAGGCTCCCATGGGAGTGCTCGCACCTTACATCTCAGCTCTGATGCACTGAACTCAGCTACCGTTCTCCTGAGATACTGCACGTGGGCTGATCTGCAGCACTGCCAGAGGCATCCACAGCACGGGGGACCACACTCAGCAATATCTGGAGGAAAGTCTTTTCCAGTACAGCAAGGCATACTCACCCTTGGTCCATTTTAGTTTAGTCCATTTATCATTACTTTAGTGGATTCATTATATTAAGATGGTAGCTTTAAATGAGTGTCAGTGATACCTAGAAAAGGGAATAGGAAGCAGGTGAGTAAGATATAAGGGTAGCCCACTCCAGTGCTATTTAATCCTAAAAGCAACCCTGAGAAAATGAGAACACCAGCGTATCGCTAATGCCATTCAGCAGCCTTCGCTCCCTAACTGTCGTAAATAGTAAACTATCAATGGAATCTGGTTTTGCTTGGAGAAGAAACAACTTTGCACAGTAGCCAACAGTAGAAGCAATTTTTTTGTGTGGCTTCAGGTTTCCTTCCTCCAGTGGGCTAGGCACGCGCGTTTGGAGCCGTCTTCCCTGGCTGTGCTCTTCAGAAGCTTAGAGAAACCTCCTGTTCAGACACGTTTGCAGACAGTGCACTTCTGAAAAGCTTTTCTGAACCAATTTTATAAACACACTCATAAGCATTTCCTTTTAGCAAGGGTTATTTTCATGTCAAACTCCAACTTTCAGTCCTCTGCCTTTTTTCATGGTTAAAGCTATTTAAAAAGCAGATCTTTTCCAGTATTGTGTTAAAAATTTATTTATTCTCTCACAAAAGAGCATCATCTTAGTTGGTGGTTTTGCCCTTAAACTTTTCTGTAGGGAGGATCTTCATTTGAACAGAAGTTTATCCTTCTGTCCCTGTATAATATTTCTGGAAGAATTAGAGCCTTATCTGGGGAAGATAGTTATGTCACAGCTGAAAAACTTCAGAATTAAGAATCTGAAATACAACAGAGCAGAATGGTATTTGTCATGCAAGCTTAACTCAAGTGTTATTCTGTGATACAATAGCAAAACCATAGCTGGCTCAAATGTGAGTGACTTTTAATTATGTCTACTTATATCTATGCTCATAAGCGGTAATTAAAAATAATCTTGCCTTTCATTTAGAAGATCAGTGAAGGAGGCAGTATTTCTGAAAGGTCAACTTACCAAGCAATGTCTCATCCGTATTTTAGAATTTGTTCCTTTCTCCTACTCATTATACTGTGCTTTATTATAATAGTATTTTATTACTTTTTAAATTATTCTGAAATACGGTGACAGACACCTCTAAGTAGAGATCTGTAACAGTCATTTGATACATAAACATTTATTATCTTACCGTGTTCTGAATGATGTCATTAATACTCTTGGTGGTAATTCCCTGAGGTAAGAACTGGAAGTGCCAGTATAAGTAGCAAAAGCTAACAGTCCTTAGCAGCGTTATGGCTGCTGTAGGTCTCGTAAGGTAGAGATCTACTGTAAATTAGGTGTACACCAATAGTTCTGCCATGCATCCTGCAGCTCTACAGGCTCTGTGAACAGATCTTTGCAGCCACTAATGGGCATGACTCTCTGGCAGCTCGTGACATTTGTGCCTACAGCTTTAACAAGAGATCAATGTTTTATCTAGTCAATAATCAGATTGGTATTTTTACTGCAGATGTTTGGAATAATCAATACGACAGTCACGATAACGATCACTGGTTGGCCAAGGTGACATATCTCTGAGAATGTGACCTCACGTATCTAGCTGAAGAATGAGGCCTTGTTCTAACCTAGGCAGCAACGATGACAACAAATTGGGCTTACACGAGCTGAGGCACAGCCAGCCTGTTTACCCTCTCTTCCTTAAATGCACCATTTCCAGTGTCTTAAGTATTTGCCAGCACTTCTCTGGATAAGACCATTTTAATGTATTGTATCATTTTGTTTTCAAAATGGGCTCTGAAATGATCCCACAGACATTGTGACCCACGGGCAGATAGAGGTTAGGGGTCAGTGACACAGTTCATGGGCTGGAGGCCTCATTATCTCTTGTGCCTCTCATTCCTCCCTCCACCCGAATTTCTGCTTCCACTGAGCAGCACATGAGCTCTGAAGCCTCTGAGTTTTTTGTTTGTTACAGAAATATTTTTGGTATTTCTACTGCAGTGAATGGAGTTACAGAAGTATGACTCACTCCACCCCAGCTCTCCTCATCTGCTGCTCCAATCTCCATCTTATTTTAAACCAGTCTCTCATCATTCTTCAGTGGTTTAATTGATTCCTCCCACTCCTTATTTCCTGTGTCAGTATTCAGTTTCTGTATGACTCCTTATGTCTTACTGGTGTAGCACAGACTTTCAAAAGTCACCTCACCACAGCGGCTTTCCGCCTTCAATTTTGTAATTTCTGAGAAAAGACTTACACACCTGAATTGTTTCACAGTCTTTCTCATTGTAGTACCCGAGGTCTACAAAACACTGTGCTCTGAAGGTAGGAGTGAGAAGTAGGTATTATTCTATTCACTCTTTTCCCATTTCTCAGTAGCTTTGTACACACTTTCCCAAAGGACCAGGGTTCTGCCAGCAAGACTGAGTAAAACCACATCGCCTGTTTCATGAGGAATATTTGCATTGGCTCTTCCAGCAGGGTATGGATGTGGCTGTGAAATTCTCCTCCTAAGCTTTGACTGATATGAAATGGAGTGAGAAAGAATAACATCATTGAGATGGCGTTTAGTGGAAGAAAACTTAACAAAAAAAAAAAATTGTTCAGTTTTCCCCAACCTGATAATTTCTTTCGGCTCTTTGTTTATCTTGGCCTGTAAACTGAGTCTGGGAAACAAGCTGTCTCTCTCCCAGCGCATTGAAAAAGCACTGTGTTTATGGCCAGATTCGAACTCGTCTGTATGTACCTTGTGTGTGTCCCTTGAACACGCTGCCCTGCACACCGTGGAACCACAAACACCTGCCTCGGAGATAGAGAATCAGTGGAGCTCCTGTGTCATCTGACACTACTGCTGCACAGTTCTAGCAATGCTGTATGCGAGTAACTCAGGTCATGTTACTGCTCAGCTTCTTCAGGTTACTAGACTTCCTCAAATAACCTGTTTGATTTAGCTCTCCTAGGGGAAACTGGGTGGACAAGAAGCAGCAAATTGTCTAAAAATGCAATTTCCCAAGGCAGAGTAAAGACCGGGAAAGAAGACTACCTCCAGGGATGGCTAGTGGCACTAATGAACCAATCTGAGTGTAATGAAGTCTTAAAAACAGACTGTAGAGGAGAGTGGGCATCAAGAGCCCCTGAATGATTGATTTATAGTTAAGGAAGAATTTATCACCAATATAAAATTGGTCCTGAGTGCCTGTGGGTAACGTTTACCTGCCAGGCTTCATGTATGGAGAAGACAGACAAATATTTACACATTCTGAACACAAGATGGTGTTTCCTGAAATGACCATTGCCTCCAGGGCTTGCGGCTCAAACTTTGGTCTCAGGAAAAAATACTTTGAGAGAGGTAACAGCTGAAGACCTAACACCCAACATGTGGGTTCATTTGAGAAAACTTGAACTCAGAAGTACAAATGTCCTGGTACAAACACATTTTATAAGATTTTAAAGACTTAGTTCCCGCACACACTTTCTTTTATGTTAATTTTTATTGCTGGGAGTGTTGGTACATCTGTAATTTCCCAGTGTCACTGATACCAATACCACAAGAACCAGAAACGAGACTCTGAACTACCCCTGTATTGACTGATTTCTTCCTGCCTCTGCGCCTTTCTTTCACAGATTTTGTGAACATATATTCTTTTATTTTAGTATGTTCTCCTTAATTTATTGATACGTGGCTCGTAGAGTGAGGATTAGTTAGGTATTTCAAAATTTCAAGCCATCAGATTAGGCAAAATTGATGCTTTTAATGCTGTAAATTCGGTTACTTTCTCAGTGAGCTACATACAAAAAAGAGATTAATGTTTGTCTTGCTAAAATCTCCAAAAGCAACCAGAAATACAGATGATGCTTCATCCAAAGGCACACAGAAGGATTATCATTACTTTTTTTCAGTTAACAGGGTTTCCAGCATAACTTAAAAATTAATATCATCAGTACTACAAGGGTAAATATTAGGTTCATTCAGGTTCGTTCCCTTAGGCAGACACATGGTCACACAATAAATTCTGATACCTACAGGCTAAGTTTTTCCTGCTAAGTACTCTGGATTTTAGATTAAAAAGTCATAAAACCTGTAGCATTGCAGATTGATGAAAATATGTTATCACTAAGACTATGAAAAAAGATTTCCTTGAAGCTCCATGGGAGAATCCTGGTATCCCCAGTCAGAGCACTTAAACTTCTTCATCCTGATCACCTCAATACAGGTAGTAAATCCTCCTAATTTCCCTTGGCTAGGTATCAGTAAATCTGGTGAAGGACATGGGCATTTGGAAAACATGATAAAGATTCTTTCAGTGAGCAGAATTGTTCCAAGGGGTTCAGAGTCAAATTCTGTCTAAATCAATGGCATTCTAATCAAGTTGGAGGTCTCAAAATTATATCACTAAAATTAACTAATTTTGACAATGCTCTCCTAGAGTTTAAGGAGACAGGTGTTTTGGTGAGCAATTTAGACAGCCAGTAGAGGAGAATAGGATCTGTTTTGTTGATTTTCATCACCTGAATTTAATGGGTAGATTTAATTGCTGAAGCAGGGACACCTTGTGCCACTTAAACCCACCTGTATCTTGCCTTTCTTTCAGCTGCCTTTGTAGCAGAGCTGAGAAAGAGTAAGAGGAGATGAATGCTGCTTTGCTGTAGTTTGATTTTTCTTCTATTCCTGTTTGGTTTTTTCTTTTCTTTATTTCTTCTTCAAGTTCGCTGCTTGGTTGTGCTGTGTCTTTTGGTAAGTTACAATCTCCCTTGCAAGCCATGTGCTTGTACTGGGCTGTTTAATTTTTGCTGAGGAAACTGGCTTGACTGGGAGGCTTTGATTGTGTGATACAGTGGCACTAGGTTACTTAAAGTGTTTGAACGGGACTTTCAAAATGTTATTCTTCTTCCCACCAACCATTGCATGGTTGCATAACATTAAAGTGAGCTCTCTATGGGGAAAAAAAATAATTTTGCCTATATTTAAATAATAGAAGCATAACATGGTTACAGTATTATTGGGGTAAGCTTTTTTGTTCTGAAAGGTGTGGTGTACTCTTGATTTTAAGCCATAGCATGTTCCCTGCATGTTCTCTGCCCTTTCCCTCCCTTCCAGTGCAGTTCAGTACACTGATGATAGGTAATGAAATATTTGTGTTTAAGGTGACCTTTTCATGCTTCATTTCTTCAAGAATCATTAAATTGTCATCTGGCTCTCTTTACACAAACTTAGAAAAAAAAAAAAAGACACGTAAAAGAACATCTTTGTTGAAATGTTTTCAAATGTGACTGAATGATCTGGCTCTTAATAGTAGTCTGTGAAAGTTATGCCTTGTCACATGTGTAGGATAAGAAATCTATTTATTCAGACCTTCATTTGTTGGAGAATAATAAGAGTTCTGAAAGGTATTGGCGATAGAGAAAAGGAAAAATGTCAGTTTTATTTCTTTTTAAAGTGTTGAAAACCTACTCTCTAGTCTCTGACAATTTAAAAACCTGCTATTTTTAGATAATATGCCTTTCTAAACACTTTTTAAAAAACAGATGTGGTTACAATTCACTTACAAATTGCTGCTTAAGAAAAAAAGAAAAAACACCCTGCCTTTGTGGTGAAGGAGATGATAATGGGAGAGGGAGGAAAAGCCCATAAACAGACCTAGTGACTTGTTTCTGACCAGGTGAATAACGAATACAATATTCAACAGATTTTTCTGACATAAATTCTGAGGAAATAAATGAATCAAGGAAGAAGCTTCTTTATTTCCTCTTAGATTTGATAGCATTCATCATTGCTTGAAGATGTTGATGAGGAGTAACGCGGTTTTAATTTGGATAATGTTTTCAAAGTGTTTTAAACTGACACAGCGATGAGGGGAAGAGCTGTGCAGCGCTATGTGTAGCCTTGCCATAGATCTTCATATTTAAATGGATGTTCTGAAATAGTAATTTAAGGCTAATGAGGGCATAGTGGGGAAAAAAGTTCTCTTTAGGTACATGATGGATCGTGGGCATATCTGATTCTGAGATCCATATCTGTAAAACTTCATGTATGTTCTCATAAATGCCAGAGTTCCTTGGTGATACAATGATCATTCACTGCCGTCAGCAGCACGGTTGCCCTTTGTTAGGAACTGGGATTGACAGGGACCTCCTCTCCATTCCAGCCCGTTCTTTACTCTTGTAGCATTTACTCTCAGCGGTGCTGCACAATCCCAGTCGTAATTTGACTCAAGTCACCTTAGAACAGTCTTCTCATCCCCTAATGGTTCTGTTCCTCTGGTGTCTGATTATCTTTTACTTGAAAGCAACATTTCCATTTGCTGTAATTGTTACATTTTTGTGTGTCATTGGTAACAAAGAAAGGAATGAACAAATGTGATTGAATTTTATTTCTTTTACCACCTTTCCTCACTCCCTCGTGGCAGGATCCTTCCAAAACAGAGTCAAGTTCCATATTTATGTGGAAGGGAGAAGCAGATAATGCTCCGCGTGAACATACAGAGCAAATCTTTGTTTCTGGTGCTTTTAACAAGATGCCTAAATAGCCAGTTTATTTCAATAAATCAACAAACAAAAGAGTGAAGTTGTGGGGGAAAATACCAGTTATCTAACACTGAACAAAGGAATCAAAGGAATAGAGAGTTCTTTGCAAGGCCAATTCAATAGCAGGTTTTTGAAGATTTTTATTTAGCTTTCACTAAAATACTTAAAGCCTCACCTTTTTCACGGGCTGCTATGTCTGTGTGAAATTTAAAATGCCTAGGACACATGCACTAGCTGAAAATCTGCAGGGTAAATTATGCATAAAAACATGAAAAAGAGAAAAACGGGAAGAAAACTGGTGACAGTGTATGTTTAAAATCAGGTGGTTCATTTGGAATGCCAGTGCTAAAGAATTTAGGGTTTTCACACACAAGTGACCCATTTTTTAGTACTGTGAGTGAAGCATTTTAAAGGTTAGATACTATTTTCATGCTGGTATTGCAGCTGTGAAGTAGGATGAAGTTCGGCCTCTGTTTAAGAGGGGAACTAGGGACGTAACACTGACTTACTGATTCTCTGGATTGCTGTTGGTGAGTTTTCTTTGATCAGATTTTCAGTCCCTTTGGATATAAAGTAAGTGGCGCTGTATTGTATTGGCGCTGAATTGTATTCCCGGCCTCAACAGGACAAAATCTTTCTGCAGGCAGTTCTGGATGTGCCTTCACTGCTTTGTCCATAGTGTGCTCTTCTCGCTGAGCAGCACTCAGAGGAGAGTCCTTGTGGAAGGGACAAAAGTTTGTAGAACCTGACCGTTTGAATGCTCGTTGGGATGTCAATACGCAATTACATTTGGGTGAGAAGCATTTTTCCTGTCCCACAGAACTGTCAAACATTTCAGGCATAGGCATGAAACAAGCTGCTCTTTTGGCCAGCCCAAGTCACAAGCAGCAAAGCCATTCGTGGTGATGAGAAGGTATTTGTCATCATGGGAAATGTCCAGAACGGTGCCAGTGGCTTCCCAGTATCTTCATTGTTTTGTTTATGCTCTGCTGTATTCTTCAGGGCACTCCTTCAGTTGCAAGTTTGTGTATTTGATGTTTATCAGCATGCTTACAAACATTTTGAATGAATAACGTATGCATGCCTTTAAGTTACTAACCCTTTAGGCCTTTTGCTTCAGTTTCCTCTTTTGAATGTCTTTATCCTCTCTCCCTCTACAGCCACAGAATGGTTGATTCCAGTAGTCTTCATCTGATATCCATAATTATTCTTAGTGATGCATGAGGATGAATGCAAATTTGTTAGCAAAATGATTCCTTATGTCAAGAAAAAAAGTGTAGAGTTATCTGCCCATAAATTAAAACAACATTATTATTGGTTTAATCAGTTTTACAAAGCAGTACACACCTCTTAGACAGGAAGACGTTCTTAGAGTAAATGAAATTAAAATTGGGGGGGGAAAAACCAAACAAATGTTACGAAGATGTTGGTTTTTCATAGATCAGTACTGCAATCATCAATGCTATTCACATCACCTAGATATCTTCAGCATGCAAATTTGAGGGAGCTGATGGTTGTAAATATTAATTAATTCTGAGGTGCTGTGGCTCTTGAAGCACTAATCCTCACAACACTCCTATGGGATGAGGGGTGTTGTTATCTCCCGCTGGTGGAAGGAGGCTTGAGGTGTTCCACTGTACAGGAGACACTGCACACTATCCTGGTCACAGACTGGGGAGCTGATTCTGCTTTCCCTGGTTTCCATTTCCAATTGTTAGTTATTCTGTTGACTTACTCAAAGCGCTGATCTTCCGACTCTTTGGAAAGCTGAGTATGGCCATTGTGTGGCATCCTGCAGGCCAGACATTTGGGACTTACTTGGGGCTTGTTGTTTCACACAGCAAGAGCCAAAGAAAGGCACAGCCCTCCAGTTTCAGTTTTTTTCTGGGAAATCAGTTGTGCCAAAGGTGCCCGATTCAAAATGGGTGGGTAGATGGATGGATGGAAAGATGGATGGATAATGTCAGAGGGACCATGCCACTTCTCTCCTGTGTAGTGCAAGAACCGTGCCTCATCACATCCCTTCCAAAGCAGAATATGTGCACTATGGGACACCACTGACCTATGGTTTGGACCTGTGACTGATGTATTAATTAAAATTACCATCCTAATCAATGTGACTAATGTTCTACTTTATACCTGCATTAAATTAGTCTGAAGGCAGATTAATGTAGAAGAGATACTTTTAACCTGACTTTCTTACATTACAAAACTTAGAGTTCTGCCAGGGAAATCCATCAAAGAGTTCAGCAGAAAAGATAATCCCTGCAGATGGATACTATACGTAAGCTCTGCGCTGGGCTACTCTTCAGCTGTACCAGCCTGTTCTCAGCAGTGGTTTCTTGCAGTTGAGATGTAGTTTTCATAAGATCACATTAGGATTAAGCATGGTTACAGGAAGTCACCTATGAGGCCTTTGGGTTAAGGAAATAAAGTATTTAAACAGATAAGTAACATCTTCATTCCTTGGTGTGTGAATGTTATGCAGGTGAAAAAAAAAAAAAAGAATCTGTCATGCTGTGACTGATGGAGCATTAGACTGTTGAGCAAAACTAAGCATTTGGCAACATGACCAAATTGCTTACAGCCAAAATGTTTAGTGGAATTCACCAATAGCTAGGTTCCATCGACAGAAGCCACCTTTCTTTGCCCTGCATGAGTTCAGTTTATCAGATGGCCCTTTCCATATGTGTTGGTTTTGTTTGGTTTTTTTTCTTGTCTTAAATTAACAGCATGTTCATCATTTCCCCCTCTCGACTCTTTTTTTTTTTTTTTTTTTTCAGTGTGACATCAGCTCTTGAAGAACAAAATTATTGCACAAAATAATCACATTGCTAATGCCAGGAAATCTCTCATCTGTAAATATTTTACCTAAAAGACGGTTCAAATATGTCTGTGATGTGACAGTTGATGTTAATCCTGTTTTTAAAGAAAGATAGGAGGGTATATGATGACAGATCTAGAGGGGAGGATTCCTTTTGTGCCATTATGAAAGGATGTGAAAAATAGAAGCATCTTATGAAACTTTACTGTGTCATACCAGATCCTTGTAGATTGGCTCTTGCTCCTTCCCAATCCTTTAGGCAATTGAATTTTTAAAAGTACGAATTTAGGGGCTCGTTGGGATCTTTATGGAAAGCTGATTGTATTTCCTGCTGTGATTCTTTTGGCTGCGGTGTAGCCTTGTCCTCAGTGGTGCTATTAGGAGTCTCCTGCAGAGTAGATTGATCTCCACTTGTTACAGTATTGTTCAGCAAAGTGGGACACACTTAATGCTCTTGACAAATTGTGATAGCCATTTCTGATATTAAACCCATTTAGCATGAAAATTAGTATTTACAGATATCATGGTGGTATAAACTAAACAACAGTCATGCAGCATGCTTCAAAGAAACATCTTACAGAAATTACTGATATGTACTTAAGCTGTAACTCTAGCTGTAAAATTATTTAAAAGCAAGAATAAGAGTCTGATAGGTAACATGACTACAAAAGAGATTTAAAAAGGTACAGACCCATAGTCAGCTACCAAGGAATGATGTTACAGCCTTAGCAAAATTATACACATAAGGATAAAACTGTTTGCATGGCAGGTAGCATCTCGCTGTGAAGAGTCAACTGGGTATGCCCACTGACATTGTAAAATGCAATTGAAGAGTCCTTATTGTGAACTGTTCCGTTCTGCATCTGAAGAAGGATATGGCAAACGTTAGTCTATCTGCATAGCTTCCTAAGTATCTTTTCAGGACTATCAACTGTTATTTATACACCAGATGGGAGCACTGTAAAAACAAACTTACAAGCCAAGAGAAGTTAGTAGATGTGTTGAGATGGATAAAGTGCACGGTCAGTAGGAGAAAGGACGTTTTGTCAAGTCATTTTAGCTAACAATGCTCAGCAAGTGTTAAATCAGAAATGAACTTAGATTTTAGGTAGTCTCACTTGGTTTAATTTGCTGCCTTACTTTTCTTGTCAGGGGACTGTAAGAGATCTGTTTAATGAATTGCAAATGATGCAAGGAATAATCCAGGAGAAGTAAATATACATTATTTTGAGACAACACATCTCTTGCACCTTTGAAGCACACAAAAATGCATGTTATACCATGCAGTTGGGAAACTTAACAATGATTACGCTAGACCTTATTTAATTACTAGGGTACAGTTATTAGACTCCACAAGTAATTCTTTAAACTTCAGGCACTTAACAGATTTAGGCACGTTTTCTGATGGTCAGAGCTCTGTGAGTCTCTGCTCGCTGAGCTCTATTCAACAGTGAGTTCTTGTAGATAAGCGAGCACCCACAGTTTCGTAAAAGGCTCTTTTCCCACAGAGGTGGAATGTGGCTGCTTTCTTCACTGTATTTTAGAGCTGTGTGAAAAACAATGTGAAGGCAAAAATAAATGTGAGGATCATGGATTAGTATCATCCATTATAATTTGAACCAGGAAGACTTGATAATTCAGAACAGAATTTTATAGTCCGGAATGATTTGTTTTAACCAAATAAAGTTGTTCAGAGAAGGAATATAAATTGCATCTCTGTCGCAGATGACCTACAGAATGAATTATATGCTTGTCAATCTTTATTACATGCATGAAATACTTAGGAGTATTTAAAAAAACAAGTGACTGCAGCAATGTATATATAGTACAGATTGGCAGGGCTGCCACACTCTGTTGCACAGGCGTGGAGTTGTTGGGTGGCTTTTTCAAGGTCACAAACCACCCAGGAGGTGTGAACTTCCCTAGTTCTTTTCTTTAACAAGTTGATTGTTGTTCTTCAATTAAAAAAAAAAAAAGGCAAAAAAGGCAAGCTTGAAAATTTTTACATTTAAAGTAACAAATAAAAGGGAAAAGTGCAGCATGGAGCTGTGACTTAAACAGCTTGTCAGTGACAGATCCAGATCTTATGATCTTCCATTTTGCCCCTTAGTGCTTCACTGGCTTAATCTTTTCATGACCTTGGTATAATCTCAAGATTCTAGAAGCAGCAGTCACATTTCCAACCTCACTTCTCTTCTGTCATCACTCCTATTTGTACAGGAGATCCCGGTGTGGTTGGACCCTGTTTGCTTGCCTACAGATGGGAATTGAGTTGGGATCAGGGAAAGGGCAGGACCTGGTCTCTTGGCACAGGACTTGCTCATTCCAATAAATGATTAATTGAACTGTAAACCCAACACAGGTGACTTATAGCAAGTGGCAGTAAGTTCTATTATTAGTCAAAAACCCCTTTCTTTTTCCTTGTGTAATTTGCTAGAGCAAAATTACCTGTATAAAACACCTTCCAGTAAATCTGTAGGTGACAGTGGTCTGGTTGGGTCAGGAACACATAAGCAGCTTTGACTATAATATGCTCCAGCTGGAAGGATAGCCTATGGAGAGCAAAGATGCCAGGAATCGGGACGTAGCTTCTCAGATGAGGGGACTTTGGTACGTAAAGAGAAGCCCCGTGAGACTTGTCTGAGAACTGTTACAGGTGGCAAGACTGGAATAGGCAGCAAGAGTTTAGCTTCAGTTCTGTGACCTCTGTCACAGAGCAATTTCTATTTACTAATAGAGTGTAGGAGGTAGAGGAGCGTTACATGAGGTGCCCAGTGCTTTTCTTTCAAGAAAGCACAACATTTTTTTACCCAAGTCCTTATAAAGTCCATCTGAACAAGCAAGCGTTATTCTGCTTTTGAGAAGGCAGGGGGAGGTCGCTGGTGCCTTGGGGAGAGCTGGGCAGCCTGTGCCGGGGTGAGAGCAACCTCCTCCTCCTCCCTCCAGGGCAGAGGAGGGAGGCAGCCGGGATCCGGGGGGTGCAGGGAGCCCAGGGTGCGTGCCGAGGGCAGCTGGGTGGTCCCCACAGGCGGCCTTGGGTCCCTGGGCAAAGCTCCCTGTGAAAGTGAGCAGGGCTGCCCCGGCCAGGCCAGCAGAGCAGCAGTCTCCCACGGCACAGGGGCAGCTGAGAAGTGACTGGGGTTCCCTTCGGTTCTCACTAGAAAACTGGAACATTTTCTCTACTTGGAAAAGTTACGTGTTCTTGTTTCAGTCTTAGCACAGCCTTTTGGGTTGTGTGAGTTAAAGGCCCTTCAGACTTCTCTGTGGAGTTTTTAGAAAGTTTAATATAAAGTTTATTTTACAATAAAGTTTATTAGCAGGCTCACTAGGGAACTGATTTCACCCTGATATATACCCACTCATGGGTACAGGTGTATATTTCTTACAGAAGTGCTTCCCATAAACATGCTGTCAATTCCTAGGCTGCTTTTTTTTATTTAAATTACACCTTCTCTTGTTCAGAGCTACATCTGTGTAGCTCTTGATGACAGCATCCTACTCATCCTCTCTACCTTGTCTCTTGAGAGAAAAGGGCAATAAAGGAAAGGGGGGTGGGGAGGAAGTATATGTCAATCAAAGTTTCTTACCAAGTGCCTCAGAAGAAGAATGGGCTGCATTTACCTGTGATTTTTTTTTTCAAAAGTAGCACAGGATTTTTCTTTCAGGGTGGACAAAAGAGAGAGATTGCAGGGGTGGGAATTTTCATTTCTAGCTCAGAGTAATGTGTTTAAAATGCAAACAATGCAAGTCTTGTGCTATTTTAGTAGTTTATTTATAGAGAAAGATGGCCTTGGGTTTGAGGTGCAAAAGTGAAAATCAGAAGATACGGAACTTCTGTCCAGAAGCTGCGTATCTTTCTAGAGGAGATAATGTAGGTGATTTAAATTCTATCTGCAGAACTGCCAGAGTACATTTATTCTTCCTAGTGGCATAGTGAGACTAATTTTATTAATCCTTTGAAGTGCTCAGAAGGCAGCTGTGGTAGACGTGCAAAATATTAGTACTTGCAAATGTTCTAGATGCCAAAATACATAATAGGGCAGTGAACACGATACTGCTGGCTGCGTCCTGAAAACCACAGGAGCGCTAATTTGCAATAAGAGTATAGATTCACATCAAGCAGTCCACACTGACATAGGACTGTTTGACTGTTATGATTTAATTACTGCTTTTTGGCAGGTCTAAGGATGTTTCATTAACCTGTGAGATTAGATCTGGCCTGCACAAAAGGGATGGACGATGTCTTGTCTAATGGAGCTAGGCCTTAATAAGTTTTTCCCTATTAGGAACATAACGGAACTTCAGAAGGACTGCCCCCTTACATTAGAGGAAACATGTTGGCATCATCTTGCTCTATTTCTTTTAATCTCATACTATCCATGAGATTAAGGATAAGTGCCTATTTGACAGTTTCAGTGACAATTAAATTCCCCTCAGAGTAGCGTTGTTCCCCTAATGAATAAATTTGGATCAGGATTGCTGCTGTAAATAACATAAGGAGAATTAATTCTGGAAAGGGTGCTAATCTTAATATTTTGTTAAGTTTTTAGTAGTCATCTATTACATTATGTACATGAAGTCTGACAATTTGGGATGTCTTTATCATTGAATTCTAAGCAACATTTAATTTCCGCTTTTTCTCCCTTTTCAAGTCTCTTCCCCCTCCCCTCCTATCACCAGAGGAAACAAACACTTCTTTCCAGTTTAACAGATAATGAAACTGAAATGCAAATAATAATGAACTTTCTATTGAGAAAATTATTGTTTTCATCCCTCCATTTTCCTGTCACCCAGGTGGATGAGAGGCTAGGAACAGGCAGGGGGGTAAAGATGTCGCGTAGTAAGGATGACTTATTGCTTCATCTTTCCAATGACTTCATTTAAAAAACAAAAAACAAACAAACAAAACCACACCAAAACCTAAACAACTCAAACCCATAAGACTTGGTCCTATTTGTTTTCCATAAAATAAGTTTAGAGCTGATGCTTTGCTCAGAAGTGAAAGGAAGATATAATTTCTGTATGAAAATCAAGAGTACAGCATAACCAGACAGACAAAACCGCCTCCAAAGACAGCTGGATCCATGTTCAGATTCTGTTACTTATTTCTTGCTCCTAAATATATGCATCACGTTTCTGTAGCAATTGCAGCACAATAACAATGTTTAAGTTAATCAGTCAAAATTAAATTTTAGTCAAGCAATTAACAAGTTGGAGAACAGAAAAAGAACAACTTTAAAGGTGTCCTAAGAGAAAGATTTTTAGGTATGAAGTTCTGATATACCTCGTAAGGCATGAAGATGTGTTTTGGGAAGAGCAGGTATCAGTAGTGGGAAAGCCTGGTGGCACAGCAGGGCAGGAGGTACTGCTGAGGGGCCATCCAGCACCAGGGGAGTCTGAGCTGGGAGACTAGTCAAGGGTCTGCAGCTTCTAAGTAAGTTGGCCGGTCTTAGAGCAATGGCACGGTTGGCAAGTTGGTGGTGCAGGTTTGACTGACTACTGTGTGATGACCTCACAGGAGCAAGGTCAGTTTTGTGATGCAGACTTTAGTCTCTGCTGGGCAGCAGCTGGCTGGCTGCTGCCCAGTTCCCCTCCTCCCAGGCTCTGTGGTATAGGGACTGGAAGAAGTGATGCTGGGCTGGGCCAGGAGACCCCTGCGGGCAGCAAGGACTGGATTTGGAGAAGAGGGCTCTAAGAGACTGCTGGATAGGCTGGAGGGCAGTGTCCCTTGCAGTGGTGATGTGGAGGCAGCTTTACCCTGGTAACGTCTGTGGAAGAGGCCTTGGCTGCGCAGGAGATCCTCCTGCACTGGGATCAGGGTCGTTCCAGCTGTGGGCTGTGCCAGTGTGAAAGTGGTACTGGTGGGCAGAGGGTTGAGCAGGGTCCCTGTGACCTCCCAGAGCTGCAGGTTCTCTCGCTGATGGGTATTGTAGATAACCATTATTTTCTCCAGTATTTGGAGTATGTAATTTACTTAATATTTTGGGAAATGATGGGTCATCCAAAATTCACCTGAACAAACAAGTTGGCTCCAGAACTGAAGCTGGCCAACCCTGATCTAAGCAAGCAAGGTTAAAGGACAAAGATTACTTGATGGGAGGGTTCCAGGTAGCTGCAAAACCAGCTGCTGTTTTTTCTGGGTAGACCCCTGTGTGCTTGCAGCTGTCTTTCTCAATTCTATGTGGTGATGCTGAGAGGAAAAATTCTGTCTTTCCATTATTGTCTTACCAGCTTGCATCTATTGAAACTTTCCAGTGGAGAGTGATGCCAAATAATATCTCCTCAGCTCTTTGTCCATTCCCAGCCAAATTATTTGGGATATTTTCTCCCTACTAAGAAGGTAAAGACTTTGCTTAAACTCTTAATTCTTCAGAAAACTGAATTAATGCAATGTCCCTTTCCAGGAGCTTTTACATTAAGCTTCTGCAGAAATAATTGTTTTCTTTTGCTTTTGGGAAAGCATTGCATTTTAATTGTGAAATTCTGCCTGTGCAGAAAGGATGCATCAGCAGTGTCTGGAAAAAACGTTCTGCCAATGAAATGAAAATCACTAAATTATTTTCTAACCTGAAAATGTGCTTCTCCATCATTGGGTTGTCCACAGGGGAGAAAGGAGTAGAGAGACAGAAGATTAACTGGGTGTTTAGAGTTAAATGTGCCATTCAATGCTAAGATAAATCAGCAGAATAAAGCTGTGCCTGAAGTTTCAGGGTTGTCAGAAGTAAAATAAATAGTTGGTTTTTACAGTGTTTGGTCCCCCTGTCCCATTTCTAAGTGTGTGTAAAGTGAAAAAGCCTAGACAGAAATGGTTTGTTGATTTCAGGAAGGACATAATTTCTTAAATGTAGCTCTTCCAGATGTTATTTAACTAAAACCTGCCAATTTTGAATAAGTTCTCAAAAGTGCCCACTGATGAGCTTCTTTTATTTTTTTTTGCTACTTACCATTCTTTTTCCATGTCTTAAGCTATTTTGAGTGCAAAATATTTGTACTTTCTTCAAGTCAGGTCTTTTAAGAATTTCTGGAACCTAAAATACTCCTTAAAAGCATCTCCTGTACAAAAAGTGAACTCTGGCTCTTCACAGCAGCTAGTGTCTGCTCTGTACAGAAGTTTTAATGTTTGAAAATTACAAATAGAACCAACTAGGGTGTTTAAAATGTAAAAACTTTAAAATGTCAAATTTTAGTAATCTTGTGCCTTTTTCTTTGGGATCTATTCTGCAAACACATTGTCAAAGGCTTCTAAAGTATTTCTAATATTTACTGTAAAATCCATTACTTATTCATCTGAATATGCAGAATTGCTTAATTAAAAGTATTCATTGTGCTATGTCACTGATAATTAAAATAGAAGAAAATTTACTGTAGTTATGATAGGTACTTATACAAATTAAGTGTATTTTAAGAAGTAGCTGCACAATTTACACATGTGGAGAAACAGGGTTGTTTGCAGAAAAATTTTGTGAACTGTTTATGCTTTCTAAAACGCATATCCAAACACATTCTAAGAGAGGTACAAGATACCTACTTATTGTAGCACAATAGATATATTTCTTAAGTAGTAATGTCAAAAAACTCTCCCTTCAGAAACCTTATTCAGGTCCATATTTCCTGTAGCTCATATTTTTCCTGTTTTATAAAGCCATGACAATATGTAAGTTGCTCTCATCTTTTTTACTGCATATATTTATAAATCAAAATAGAAGAGGCTGCAAAAAATGTTGATATAACCTTGGTGTCTTGGTCAGTATACTGATTTTACAGTAGGTCTCCCAAATGTATTAATCAAGTATCCTTCAATTTTCGTGAAGAGTTATTTCTATACCTCTGTCTTGTTTAAAACGTAAGTTTTTGCACATGGTCTTTGAAAACACTTAGACGTACTGCACTTCTTGAATTAACAAATATTTTGAAAAATGTAACTTCAACTTCAACAACTTCCTTTTATGTTCTTAAAAGTAAGTCTGATGTAAGCGTGGTTATCTCTGCGCGTATCCTTGGGTTCACTAGCGCTTACCTCTGACATTTTCAATGCTGGAGAAATAAAATCAAAGAGTTACTAAAAGTGTGGTCTTCAAAACAAAAGCAGCCATACTGAAAAAGAACGCTTTCGTGAGGAAAGGTCCCAGGTATTGGAACATTACAGTAAGAGCAGAATTCACCAGCACTCAGCCGTTCAACATCTAGGAATCTTTTGCATATTTGTAATACAAACAATATTCTGATTGCACGTGTTGTAGTAACAGCAGTTACTTAAAAAGACATACTGCAATTATCTAGCGTTCCTTTATTTTACGGCCATGCCAAATTTGGAAGAAAATGGGAAAGCCTGTTGTCTTTGGTGTCAGTTGCTTTATCTAGGAGCACTAGTGCACAAATAGCTTAAAAAAAGAGAGAAGAGCTCAAGTGCTGTCATGCCCTCAGTTACGTAAGGAAATGATTTCAATAAACGTGGTGTTCAGAATGAATAGCCATCGGACGGCACGTGGAAGCTGTGGGTATTGTGCCTCTGCCGGGGAGGGAGGGTACAGTCACGAGCGTCTGCTGTAAGCACGCACAGACCTGGCATCCCAAAAGTAATGTTTGATGAATATCAAGACCATTCTATTTGTACTCGAAGATAAATCTGTTTAACCTTTCTGATAGATATAGAGCTACAACCTAATATTTCAAAAAAGATCCGTGTTCCTTTCTAATCGGTGAAAAGTTACATGATGAATAGGTCTGCAGCATACAGTGTCATTTAATTTGAGTAATGCATAACATGTATTTTACACCCTGGGAACATAGTTACACAGATGAAAGATCTGTCAAATCATCATTAATTTCTAAAGATTTCCAAAACAAAAAATTAAATTCAGGAGGTGCTTGACTCAACAGTCTAAATGAGCACAAATTGTTTTCATTTCATCCTGATTAGAGTCAAGAGAACTTCGGTAAAAATCAGATTTTCTTAGTCAAACTTTTTCAAAATGGCATCATTAGAGATTAATTCCTGCTGCATTTGTTCACATATGTCATACTGGCATCTTCCTATTTGGTCCCGTGTTTATTATGACTTTATTAGCTAAGGTTGCACAGCATTAATTCTTTCTTGAAAATTGAAATTATATTTTGAATTTATGTTTTAATGAAAAGTATTTTACTGTGCAGCTAAATTATAAAGGCGCTTTTAAATGTAATTAAAAAAAAAAAAAAAAACTATTTAGCTGTAGATCAAATAATGAAAGAACCAACTTTCATACCTTAGCAGAAACTTATAATTTTTGGAAATGAGTTGTCATGCTTTACACCTGGACTGTCGTGGTCCGTAATCCAGAGCATGCCTCACTGCGAGATGGCACTCTGCTCAGTCTGCTCTGCGTAATAGCCTCCCTCAGAAGTTTACAGAAACCCACTCCACTTTCAGCACGAGCCAGTCTCTGAATCCTCCTCACCTTCTGCAAGGGGTACCTTCCTGGGACAAAGCTTTGAGGCAAAAGCCCCATTTTGACTCCCAGATACATGCTGGAACAATCAGAGACTGTTGGCCTGTGTTTCTGGACCCCAATTCCCTATCTTTGTAAATATTTTATCCACTTTTTTTCAATAAAAATCACCACACTTTTTTGTGTGAGGGGAAACAAGCAATTTAACAGCCTCCACTGTGGACTTTGAGCTCTGGGAACCCTAAGTACCAAGGCGTGTGGTGTCCCACACTGACTGGTTCTGGTATTCTTTCTGGTTTTGAAATCTGGATTCACATTGGTTGCCCTTCTGGACAGAGCTGTCTACCTCAGTCTCCTGTGACAGGGGAGGGCACCCTTGGGTTAATACCTTCCCCCAGCCTCATGTTCTTAGTCACAGTTGGAATTTTTCAGCATCTGAAGTGGGACCTCCTTGAGCGTAGAAGTTGTTCTCTGCTAGCCAGGTGTAGGCTGTGTTTTATCTGGATCCAGAGAATGAAAATGATACAGGAATCATGTGTGGGGGGAACAGGAAAAAACCACTAAGAAGTATTAGGGGTATTTGCCCTTCCATCAAACCCCACACTTTGCACTCAGCATCCAGAGGTGATGGTGGGTGATCCTCACTTCCCCAGGCTGCCTCATTTGCTCTAGCCCTTCATTTTCTATCTGTAATCTCAGCTTCCCCTGGTGGGAAATGATCCTTAGCTTATGTTTCTGTCCGGATGCACTGTCTGCTCAAGGTCCAGTTGATCACTGGTGTTATTTTTCTAAGTCATTAAGGTCTGGCCTCTTGTGGTCTCTAACATCAAACTCTAAATTCACTTTGCTGTATTTTCATTGATTTGATTAGTTTGTTTTGTTTTGGTTTTGCTTTTTTCCCCTGCTGAGACAGCAGTTTTCTAATGGGGCTGCTTCTTTAAAAATTATTGAATAATTTTCCAGCTGTGGGCATTTCTTGATACAACCCTGACTTCATTCCTTAGGCCATTATTTCTTCTAGACGATTTCTAGCCAGTCTTTCAGCAGATTACTTTCTTACACACCAGAAGTTCAGACATTTGATCAGACATTCATTTTAGGTTGTGTACAAAAAAAATACGTTCTGCTTATACATAATATTTACATTACCAAATCTGTTCAGGTGTTGATTGTGACAAATTGTACTGAAAAAAAACCCCAAACCCTGAGTTCAAATTTCATGACATTTATTCTTCTCTTTTTTTCCTTTACTCATACTTGCTATTAAAAGCTGTAAACTTTTCTTCCACTATTTTTTGGTAACTTCCTCTGGTTTAATTTTTTCTTTTAAGATTTTCTCTATACTTCTATTACATCTTTATTCTGTGTCTTATTTACTCCATTCTTCTATTACTTACTTACCCTTCTTTCATAGCTGCTTCTCCCTTCCTGTTATTGAGGAGCAAGTTTGTTTCACCAAGTGCACAAACCTGGGCACTCCTGGCTTTCTGGAGAGCTGGGCCTGAAAAACAGAGGAGAAAGCATCGCTTGCCAAATAAGACAAACCCTTTCTCAACGCAATTTCAACGAGTGGGTATTGGCAGGCGATGTTGTCACCTTATTATATCCAAGGATATAATACTGCACAGATGCTTTCTGTTGAACAGTTGTAGGATTTTGGTTCCAGCTGTTGGATTGTACACTTCATGTCCACATTCAAATGCATAAATTGGTATTGGGTATATCAGGTTATGCTTTCTAGAAATAAGCTGGTTTCCATGTATTTTCTTGTTCATTTGTCATACTGCATAGATATTGGTGCTGCCTTTAGCACTGAGAAAAGTGATTCAGTCAGCAAACTTCTTATACAGCAAATGAGTCTTTTGTTAATAAAGAGAGTTACTTTTGGTGACGAGAAGTTTAATGCTTCTTGATCTCATTCGTACTTAATGCATATATACTGCTTTTCTTTTAATGGACTGGATTACAAAGGCTAACAGCATTCCTTGAAGTGTTCTGCAGTAGTTGATTTGTATCACTGCAAAAGGATTTTCCTCCTGAGGTTTAGTAGAAATTTGACAGTAGGGTTAAACAGCAAATATTTGATCTGATGTTTTATCAAGAGTGAAATAATTTTATCCTTTTGCCAACATGTTTGGCTACCTAAGAACTCTAAAAGCTGTAGGGATGAGAGTGAAGAGTTGCAAACCAGATAAGCAATAAAATGCCTAGCAAAGCACCCATTGCTCTTGTACAGAGCAAAATTAGGGCTTGGTCAGAGTGATCTTTATGATGCCGCAAACCATTGTTTCTCCCATAAGCTCCTTCTTTCCATTGAATCAAGAAAATCTATGCTCTGTTTTAATGGAGGAGTTCTGCTTTGGGGTTTTCATTCTATTTGATACCCCTGAAAAATCGGACTGAACCCGAAGCTCGTCTCTCTTCAGGATATAAAAAATTACTGCTCACTGCTGTAGGTGTATAACACAGGCTTAGTACTTTGCATAGCCCCATTAATTTTCATAGCACCTAGCAGTAACTGCTAAGCCTATTCTTACTGGTTAGGAGAATATGTAGGGGAAACCCTATATCTCCATATACTGGTGAAGGTACATAGAGGATGAGAATCTAGTTCCATGAATCTTGTGGCAATAGTCTTTTGTTGGAAGGTGAATGTCTTTCAGATAGGGGATGTTTGGAGTAGCTGAACAACAGAAGGCATGAAAATTTAATGGTATGTTTGAGAACTGAGATGACTTTAGAATAAATTTTATTTTCTGTTTAATTACTTTTTTTTTTATTTGGGGGGTGTGTGTGTGTCAGAATCTTACATTACACTGCTCTAAAACCACCTGAAAATTATCTTAAAACTGAAAGACTATTACTAAAGATGTGCTCAGCCGTAATTTGCCATGCTTCACTGTGACAGACTATTGAGAAATATAATCATCCATGATCTTATCAATGGCCAATTTAGGCTCTAGTTCCATCTCTTTCTTTCTGTTTGTTAATAGAACAGGGGCATTCCCTTAACACTGGTATTAAAACAAATATCTCACTTGTGATAAAGTAGAGAGCTTAATAATACTAAACAATCTATTCAAATAGAACTAATCAGGAATGTAGGGTTTGGGAAGATTTACTGTTGCTTAGAGTGAAAGAGTGTAATTAAAATGTTGATAAGGCAGTCATGATTGTGATAAATTATTGAGGTTACAGAGATTAGACCTTAAACCATTTGTGTAATGATAAAGAGACCTTGACTGTGCATATGTTGTAGGCCTTTAAATGAGTGTGGAGCCTAGAATGTCATCCTTTCTTCAGTGGGACTTTCACAGACTGAAAATAACTGTTAATCTAAATTTCAGTTTCTCTCCATGCACATCTACCATTGGTTTACATAGGGGTTTTATGTTTTTTATGTTATCTACACAAAAAAAAAAAAAAAAAAAAAGCCTGCCTGCAATTTAGAATTGTCAATACATGCGTGGCAATTTGTTTGCCAATCTGGGGGATGACTGAGAAAAGAGGTTCACGTATTTCTGAAGAAATTCCGGTTACCAATTAACATTTTCATTAGAATCTTTGAGTCATAGTTCATTTGCATTAGGATGTATTATCGGAGTAACCCTGACCTATTAAACCTTCTAAATCTGTCAGCTAATGTCATGACTACAGGAGGAGTACATAGCGTGCCATGGCAGCACAGCTGTTCCACCAACTTTAAGTTGATATCACTATTGAGCTGTTTATCACTGAATTACTAGACATGGCAAATAATTTTACGCTAGCCACTCTCATGTCCATCTTTTTGATACTTTCCTTGTCATTAAAAGTGCCTTTAGCCTTGGAGGCTAATGAGAGGTTCTCGTACTGGGTCTGATTGCCACTCTAATGTTTTCCAGGCATGCTTGGTGATGAGCTTGGCATATGAAACAATTTCCTACGGTAATAAAACTAATTAAAGTCAGCAGTCACCCCCACATCACTCTTTAATGAATTATAATGAGCTTATTAATCTATCCGGTCTCACCACATCTATTGGCTCAGCTTCTCTGGGGGTATGTCAGGATAGAACACTTGCCCGGGAAAAAGGTGGACACTGAAATGCATCTGCGTTCTGTTTTTTGACAAAAATCATGAGGCAGAGCAGAGGTCTGCTGTAAGTAGAATATGCTTTTTGGTAATTGAAAAGGGTAAATAGCTACAGCCTTGTAACGGTGGCAAAGGAGGAATCATGCAGGAACTTAACTAGGTGTAATACTGCACTGCAAGTGACAGCATAATTAATGCCTGTGGCACACAAGATTCACTTAAAATATGACTTGGAAATAGTGTTTTAGTAACTGGATCTCTGGCAACCGCCTAAAGAAAATAATGTCAAGTTCATTTTTGGTGGAGATCTCGGCATTTTTCTACAAAATGAGCAGAGAAGAGGTTGCAAGGTTAGGCTTCACAATTCTGTAATAACAAATATTTAAGAGTTCAATGGGACTATTTGAGTGGAAAGAGATTATTCATGTGAATATCTATGTAGAAGAGCCACCTGCTTTTCTTAGGTTGTAGCCCTGCAACTCTCCTCATCTGCAAAAGATCAGGTCTAGTAAGAGCTCATCTCAGCTACCCAGTGGAGTTAACTAGTTCTTGTTAGCATCTGTACGCTTTTAATTCAAATCTCACGGACATGATTACAATGTTATTACCAGGCAAATTAATCTTTGTTTACCTCCCTTCATTTCAGGTATTATAACGTTAATAAAAAGTACCCCAAAACACGCACTCCCAGCACGTGCAAAGAAGGTAAAGCAAATGGGCTGTTCCAAAGCAGAAGCAGCAGCCACTCTCAGCAGCCCATTCTCATCAGTGTCTTCTCTGCCATAGACTCGGGCCTCTTTTGTCTCTAACAAAGAGGCCGGAGTGATGCGGTACTTGACACAGGAGTTCATTGCTATGCAAACGAGCTGAGGCATAGTTTCATTTTTCTGTAGGGAGAAAGCGCAGGCTGCTCCAGTTGCTGCCGCGGTGGCGGGGCAGCTGCGGGAGGTGCAGGAGACCTGGGTTCAGTCCCTGTGGTGAGCGTGAGGAGGCACAGGCTCTGTACCCACCTCCCAGGGGTCACCCCAGCCTCTGGGCTCACGGCTAGGCAGCGGTGCAGGGTAATGCCTCTTCTTCCAGCTCAATGGTATGAAAACATTTTCCATTAAAAAGGTCAAGGGCTTTTTCTGATGAATTAAACGCTTCAAAGTGAGAAAATATGTTGTTATAAAGCCCCCCAGTGGGCTTCCATTCTTAAAGTGGTAATCTGCAGCTCTGTGACACGGAAACTAACAAAAGATGTCTTCACCTCATAGCCATTGTTTTTTCCTGAGGTATCTTGGCGTTACTTACACATTATTTTCCTAATTATAACCTCAACCAGAGCTGACTGGATCTCTTCCCCTTTCTTATTCTCTTGAGAGCATTTAATAAGATTGCTTCTGTCAATTCTTGTGTGTTTGGAAGATCTAAAAATTTATTCATTAGTTTACTGCCCAAATAATCCAGGTCAATCTAACATTATTGTTATTCGCATCCTAAAGAAAATCTTGACTTGGCTTTAAAAACAGTAACTGGAAAATGTAAAAATGTATTTTGTATTTTGGTTGTTGCGCACAAGATGTTGTTTTTTCACATTTTTCCTAACAACTGGAAAAGCTGAAATCACTAGGGTTCTAAGGCTCCCCTTTTATCCTGTCTGAAATTTGCTTGTGATTCCAGGAAGCAGGAGAAAGACTATTTTAAAGCATCAATGTTAAATTCAGCATAAAAGTGGAAATAGTGTCACATTTGCAAGGTGATAGTAGAAGACTATGGTGGATTCAGAGGAGACCTCAGCTCGGTGACCTCTGTGCAGTGTTGGAGCCAAAAGGCACTCTGCTATTCATCTCCCATCAGGGTTAGGGTCTGATTTGGACCAGTCTCCTTCCGTTTAGAGAAATGAGGTTTTGTGTAGGACATTATTCTCTGAAAATGAAGAAATGCATTTACTGGCTCCGTGGTAATGACACTTACAAAAATGCAGTAGTTGGCAGATATTTTTACTGTATTCAGACTAAATGGTCTGGTCATGCTGCTTGGCAGAAAGAAACTGCAACGCACCAGGGTAAAAGTGGCTGCAGTTGAATTGCAAGTCAAATGATGTCTGTACAAAATTATAGGTCTTATGGGTATTCTTCTACATGCATCAGTCCATATGTGTGCATGATTAAGGTTGTTTCTGTGTAAGAATGTGAAGGGGTGAAGGGATTTTTGTTTTGTTGATTTGGTCCTAAAGCAAAAAATAGATCTGAATAGGGTATTTTTTCCCTGATGATAATGAGAGTTAATAGGATAATATTAAATGGCTTCATGGTTACAATTGAATGTAAAAATAAAATAAGGCCAAAATACTAAATCAAACAAAGCCTCCACCCTAATTATAAAAAATTTTCTTCAAACTAAAAAGTGGCTTGAGGTCTTCCAGAGAATCTGCAATGCTGAAGGATAATTGTTGTGTAAGGAAGTGTTCCTGCCAAATCAGATTATTGTAAAAAAGAAAGTAAATAAATATTCTGTGTTTATTCCCACATAAGTCAACACAGCAGCAGCACTGGAGGAACTGTTCTGAGGAATGAATCTTGAAATGTCAGTTGAAGATACCTGAGAATAATAATGGGATAATGTAGAATTACAAATCTCTTGCACCAGCTATTCACTCAAGTATGTAAAGAAACTGATAGAAGAAACTGTTGAACTACTAATTCTCGCCTGTTATCTGGTGCTTAAATCTTCTCAGCAAAATGACAGATGGAAGTAAGATGACAGGTTTTTTCTTGTTTGTTTTAAAGTTATTTTAATTTGATTTTGTTACCAGTTAAATTAGTAGAAACTGTTCTGGAAAATAGATTTAGTTGGCATCAGCATGTGAATAAGGATGATCTGTTCTGTGTAGTTCACTCAGTTTCCAAAATGCTTTCAACAAGGCCCTTCATTAAAGGCTTTTTAAATAAGAGGATGAGTGTGAAAGTCTTCTCTTGGAGTAATGGCACATGAGGTGTAGAGTACAAAAGATCTAAGTGGTTATTTATTAAAGGAAGAATTGTATTCCAAAAGGGTCCGGAGCAATCAGAAATAAACTGGAGTATGAAATGTTGCAGAATTATCTTACCATACCAAGTGATTTAAAGATGACGGGCAGCAAACAGAATATTACACATGGGGAAGAACAGTCTTTCCTAGTTTTCAAACTGAGGGAAGAGAACTTTCAGACACTGTGCACAGTTCTCACAAAGCACCAGCTTAGTACTTAGCAAAAGAAACAGAAGTACGTGCAGTTTAGCAGTTATTCTTAGTAGTTCTTACAGGACTCTTGACAAATTAGGTACAGGGACATTGTTCCCAAAATCTGTTGATTCTCAAGGTTGTGACACTTGAGTTTAGATTTACAAAAGGGTTTGTGATTTTCCCCCCCCCATTACAGAATATGTATATGACAGGGGGCTTTTCTATAAATCTGGGCCCTGAAGAATTAATTTGACTAGTTAGAAATTAATGCAAAGTATCATAATGCAGTTTTGTGAATGGATAGATAAGCCACTGGCTACGTGGAGTCCTGATCATCTGGTTTCAATGAACGATACAGTGCAGCCAGAAAAAGTAGATCACAGGTTTTGATAAGAGGTACAGGGTGGTTTATGTAAGCAAGGAGATGTTCCCAAGCTTGAAATAGACATGACAGTAGCTGTGTAGTAATGCACAATTTCTGTGGTTAGACACATCTTGAGCTTCACTTGATGTGGTCATTCAGTTTTATGTTTTGCAGTTCATTAATCAAGCTGCATTCCTTTAAACTGGATGCTTTTTTATTGTTGCTCCTAAAGAGCAAATTGAGGTGAAGAAAAAAAAAAAAAAAAAGGCTAAGCATTAATTGTCTCAGTCTGTATTTCACAGTTAACTGACAATTGAATCACCATGAAGAAAATGTTTATTTAGCTCTGTATTCGTAAATGTTTGCAGTTAAAGTAGCATAGCCAGTGTACTCTGAGTGTTACTTTCGCAGTGAAATATCGATTGAATTCTAGTATTCAAATGAATATAGCTGCACTAAGTTGTTTCAGTAAAATATTTATTGACATATTCCATGTAATTGAACTTAGGTAGAACATGGTAGAGAATTTCCTACGGTTTTATGAAGATTAATCACCCTTATTTATTATCATCATGAGAGCAAATCCTCTGCACCTCAAATGCTTTTTGATTTCACGATGAAGAAATGAAATCCAGAGCTGTTCCTTTAGAAATGCCATTTGGATGCTGTAGCTGCGATGAAAGATGATGTACATAATGATGGCTGGTTTGGGTATGCCCGTGGCTTCCAAAGGTTCCTCGGGATTGTATTGATTGGTTTTGTTCCTACTGAAAGATGGCCTGTAGTGAGACCGCTTGTGTTGGGTTGGGGTGGCTGTGGGAGATCACTGCCGTGTTCTGCTTCAGCAGCAATTCCCGAAGCATGGGCTTGAGCAGCAGCTGGCACAGTAGGTTGACATGAGGAGCAGGCAAGTTAAGTGTGACCATTGCTGGCACTCAGTGGCCACTGTTTGGGAGCACTGTCCGGACTCTAGCCAAGACTAACTGGACTGACACAGCACCAAAGCAACAGATGAGCCAGAGAAGCAAAATCACCGTGCTTTGCACATGCGAAGAATTGCAGCCAGCTGCTTCACTTCTGTCTTGGTGTGATTGAAAGGAATTGATATGACAGATATAGATTGATACAACATGTAGACCTAGAGTGAACACTGGAAAGTCATACCATGTACATGTGGTAACATGGTGTAAACACATCAGGGGACTGGCTCTCTAAGATGGACCAGTGACTTTATTCTGGAAGCTAAAACAACTGTAGTCTCAGGTTCTCTGCCTCTTGTTAACATCATCAAGAATGTCTTTAAAAAAATAGTAACAATAACCAATAAAACTATTCATGATCTGACAAAAAAAAAACCAAACCAAAACAAAAACCTCTGGAAATGATCTGTAATATACAAAAGTATGCTCTTGTGAGTAATCTTGAATATGTAGATGCTCTTCCTTTTAATCAAACTGTGTGTGTAAACATGATGCATGTTAACACAAATGGGGTCTGAGTCTGACGACAGATAATGGTGCTTCTCTACAAATTTCAGGTAAGATCCATCAAAGTGCTTGGTGCTTTTTAAATGCTAGGTGATATCAAGTGAGCTGTAAAAGATATGCATAACCCTGCATGTGGTCTAGACTCTGCTGCTGGCATGAAAATTCGGTATGTGTTACAAATGACCTGTTTTTTTTCTTGGAATGTTCTAGTTAGTTACCCAGAAATGCATTAATTTTGCTGTATAGATGGACTGCATAACTTAGGGGAATCTTCAAACTCAAGGATGATATTTGTAAGACATCCAAAGTAATTACAGATTTTTGTATTATCCTGAGTTGGTAAACAATCTGCTTAGCATCTGAAATCCAGCACATTTATCAAATGAGTTTTATAATACTCAGATTTTGTTACTATTTTGGCAGCATATTCTGTGTAGTATCAAAGTAAGATTGCAGTTAATTAATCTTCCATAATACTTGGTTAGTTCTGTTCATAGTGCTTTGATTATAGCAAAGCATAATGTGCCTGTTTGTTCTGAATTGTGAAGAGGTGTAAAGTAAGTTTTCAAAATGGAAGTGATTATCATTTTTGGCACTTATGCATAACCTGCTGCAGCTGTCTTCACACGCAGGACAAGTTGTCATCTTGTGACCTGATCTGATGAGAAACAGATTTGCTATTATGCTTAACATTGTCCCAAATGGACAGAATTAACCTAAAATAGTAAAATATCAGCTCTGAGACAGTAATAGCTGTCATAGCCTACAGTGGAGAATAAGTACCAAGGTGAGAATTTGGATAATATTCTGACCACAAACATGTACAATAATAACAGCAGATCCATAGTGAATATACAGCTAAATCCTGGATTAGTACATCTTTACAGTATTGGAGAATGTAACCGAGGAAGTTAATGGATGTTTTGCACACGACTGCTTTTGCATTTTTATGAAGTTCACCTGGGATTTAGACTACAATCCTTTTTGATTGCCTCCATTTAATGAAATAGTTTGAAGGTGCACCAGTTTATTTACAGATCATGCTTTGTCCAGAAGTTCTCTTTTAAGAGTGAGCATTTAATTGACTTCTCTCTTTATGGAGTATTCCCAGAGACTTGGAGAAGCCTGTTATGAACATGCTTACTGCAGTGGAGAGAAGAATTCTTACTCTCTTCTTTTCATAATGAGAGCACCTATAAAAATATTGAGATTATTATACTATGTAATATTGTATGTAATATTTAGTACATATAATTTATTCAACTCAAAATGGCCTCAAAAACTACAGTGTATACTGGTAGCTTTCAGTAGTTGCTTTCTAGAAGAACTGTATTCACTGTTTTGGCAGCAGATAGTTCTGTAACATATTTTCCTCTATTAGTACTCCATTCAGGCAGACATGGGATATTGAAATTACCCAGGCCTTTCTGCAGTCAACTACTTTTTTTCTCTTTTATTCCTGTATGTTGCTTTCTTTTGTCTACTCATGCTCTCAGTTGGCATTATAGCAGAAGCATCCTCAAAAATATAATAGAAAAAGAAGTAGCACCAAACACTCTCTGTCTTTTCCTTTTGTCTTGCATTTGCAGAACGAATGGTGCCTGTGCAGATAGCATAGAGAAAAATGGGATTATAAAATCCTGATTCTACACTGTCTTCAGAAAGAAAGAGTGCTCTGCTGTTTGCAGACCCAGCGTGGTGCGGACTGGATGGAATATAGACTGTTTATTATTACTTGTTTTACTAAGCAGGAACATAAAAATTTGGGAATTGCTAGCATTTGCCTTTCACTAGAAAATCCTGGATAACTCCCGCATACGCAGCGATCGCCTGCACAGCAGGTTGCAAGGAAAATCCTGTTCAAGGTCAGTCCTTGCTGAAAAGCTTGGGTGCAGATGAAGACTTCAGTTCGGTGCCAGTCGCTGTAGCACCTCAATTCTGCAGTTCAGTTTTCCTGGCTGCTGCCTGTGGATGGCTTGAGGAACTTTGAGTAGTAAGCTGCGTAAGGAGTGGAAATAATAGGTATTCTTTTCCCCAAAGCTGGCAAATGCATGAAGGATGTAGGTCCACCCCTCAGTCTCATGTAACCCAGCGTAGGCAGTACCCCAGAAATTGCAAGGTGTGTTTTTACAAAGCTGCAGTGATCTGCCTACGAGCTGGTCATGTGGAGGGGGATTTACAAGAATCACGTCCCACTGGAAGCGTTCATCAGTTTCACTGACAGGTGGCAAGACAAGGAAAAAACTAACTCAGTTGTAGATATTTTTCTCCAGGCTGTAACAACAGTTATGGTCTATATTGCATGAGAAAGTTGTTGCATGGAATATAGAAGCTCAGTGCACAGTGAGCTGTGCTGGGCAAGGGGCGTCAGTCCCTTGTGTGGGTGAGGAAGGTCCAGCTGGGCACGTGACTGCCTTTTGCAGGAGAGATGCACTGTGATTTTTAAGTCTTTGGAACCGCTGGGAGGCAAAACTTCAAGCTCTCACTAGTTCAAGGGAGCCTGCATGGCCTCTTAGGCAGTGTCTAGTGCCAAAGCTCATCTCAAAAACCTTTCCTGATGTAGTTACCATAAACTATTACAGGCTTCATTGCTGTATTTTCTTGTGTGTGCTTTCCAAAAGCTATTTTTGTAATAGTCTTGGCTATGGGACCTTGTTGTTTTCCTCCTTCTGTCTATTCTGCTAACTTTTTTTTTTTAAGTTAAAAGGGGAAAACCAGGAGACCATGTGAAATCATGCTGACAAAAGGAATTCAGAATAATATAACTAGAAATTGAGGTACAATAGCTAATGACACATCATTTTTAAAAGCATTTTTTAAAGTGACATCTTCCAAGCTGAGGGCTGTATTCTGGGAGGTACTACTATTTTATTTTTTTCAGCTAACATTCCTAAACAGCATTCTATTAGTTGACAGTAGAAGTGAAATGCTGCTATACTATATAGCAACACAAAATTCCTGTGAGTTTTTCCGTAAAGGAGATAGTGCAAGGTCTGGCTTTTTTCCAAATTTGACTCTTTCACGAGATGTGTACATGGTCCTGAAGCAGTGTAAGCAGGGTCATTATCTGTCTGCCAGAAACGAGGTATCTCTTCTTACTGCAGTTGTAAATATTTGAGGTTTTATACATATCTTGTTTCTTCCACTTCTGTTAGAGTGGATGATGGGCAATACAATTACTTTGAAAAGTAATTATTATAACCAACAATTAATTGAGGAAAGAGGACTTCAAGCTCTTTAAATTTTTTATCTCATATTTGTTTGTTCATTTGGAGTTACAAACACATTAGTACTGGCAAAGTTCATGTTTATCACACTGGTTATATCTTTTTGAACCCCTGAGTTCATCATGATCTAGATATAAATTCTATACTTTTCTACCTGTTGTTACCTCAGAGATCCAATATTGTTGTACACCTATCAGTCTATTTTGAAAAGTTTTCTTGCTCTATGGCTTGGTTTTTTGGGGGGAAAATAATGCTCCTCCAAACCAGTAAATTTCCCAACTTTCATGAATATGAATATGTCTTTGTACTAGAAGGGTGTAAAGATACAGGCCCTTTATAGTTCTACAGTCAGGTAGCTGGCTTGTGAGTTGGGGTTTTTATTCATCAACAGTTCAGTAATTTCAATTGAGTTTCTTCTCTTGGATGTTTATAAGAGCAACACAAAAATACGAGGTTGACATTTCTTCTTTAAACAAGGTGTTTAGACTTAGATGAACTCATGACATTGCTTGGGGACAGCTTGCAAACTGCCTCATGGACCCGGGTCGAGCTACAGTCTTAGCTGTTAGGATCCTTTTCACAGAATCACAGAATGGCAGGGGTTGGAAAAGACCTCTGGAGATCACTGAGTCCAGTGCAGGTTTCTTTAGATCAGGTTGCACAGGAGTTTTGAAAGTCTCCAGAGCAGGAGACTCCCCAATCTCTCTGGGCAGCCTGTTCCAGGCTCTGTCCCCCTCACAGGGAATAAGTTTCTCCTCATGTTTGGGTGGTACTTGCTGTGTTCCAGTTTGTGCTGTTGCCCCTCATCCTATCACAGGGCACCACTTGGAAGAGACTGGCCCCATCCACTTGACCCATGCCCTTTAGCTACTTAGAGAGATTGATAACATCTCCCCTCAGGCTTCTTGAGGATAAACAGCCACAGGTCTTTCAGCCTTTCCTTGTAAGATGTTCTAGCCCCCCTAATCATCTTTGTAACCCTCTGCTGGACTCTCTCCAGTAGTTCCTTGTCTCTGTTGAACTGAGGAGGCCAAAACTGGACACAGTATTCCAGATGTGGCCTTGGCAGGGCAGAGGCGGAGGAGGAATTCCCTTGAACTCCTCATCACTCTCTTCTTAATGCACACCAGGATACGATTGACCTTGGCCTCAAGGGCACATTACTGGCTCATGGTTAACTGGTCCTCCAGGACTCTGAGGTCCTCCATGGAGCTGCTTCCTAGCAGGTTAGCCCCTCACCTGTACTGGTGCATGGTGTTACTCCTCCCCAGGTGTAAGACTCTACACCTGTCCTTGCTGAACTTCATGAGGTTCCCCTGCCCAACTCTCCCACATGTCCAGGTCTCGCTGGACGGCAGCACAGCTCTGGTGTGTCAGCCACCCCTCCCAGTTTTGTACCATCAGCAAACTTGCTGACGCTACACTCCATCCCTTCATCCGTTCTCATGCAAGTCAAGCTGAGTTATAGTCAATAATAACAATAGTTATATTGTTAAGTCATAAGTATTTTCTTCCTCCACCCAGTTAATACCATATTGCTGCTGTTTTGGCTGATGGGACAAAAGATGTATGCATGGAAAGAGCGCTTTACCTTTCATGGGGCTGGCTGTTGAGCTTGCTTTTTATCCTCTCCGATATCGAGAGCTCCACAGTAATGCCTCTAAATTGATATTTCTCTAGTGTTGTTTTGTATGAGTAAAATTATAACATTTCATAGCCATTCTTAACTGAAAAGGAATGACCTGATAGGATCTTCAGTAAAAGGCTTATATTATCCAGAAAACAATGGAATGGACTTCTGCGCAGAGAGCTATCTACATTTCTGTGTAATGTCTTTAGATGGATTAATTTGTTTATGCAGCAACTTAGAATATGTTATTGAAAATACCACACATGACAAAGGACAATTGAGTTTCATTACTTGAATGTAATTATCTCACGCTATGTGAAACAGCCTTTTCTTGTCAAGCAAAGTAAAAGCGTTAAGCCCATTATAACATCTCTTTTGATGTTTTGTAGGATGGAATAAAAGATGAATGCTCAGTGCTGAAGCTGCAGCTGAAGGAGAGAGATGAACTCATAGCCCAACTTCGTGAGGAGCTGGTAAGCAGCAGAAGCAGTTGGTTTTTTGAAGTTCATTTACCTGAGACAAGAAACTGAAGAAACACAATTTCACGCTCGTACAGCATGGCTGGCCTAAGGCTGTGTTAATCAGGCAGATAAACACTGATTGCACTGACTGTACATTACTAGGGACTTGACAGCCTTTGAAGTGGCTACTATCTAGATGCACTGCTAGCAGAAATTTCTCTGGAAAGATTGTGTTGACAGTTGTCTTGCAGTATCAGAGGCAGAGGAGTGGCGCAGCACTGCGCGCATATGTCAGAAATCTTGAAGGGCCATGCACATGTCCTGATGATATAATAAATGTAGTAAATACCTCTCCCGTGGGCTGCTTTGCACATGTACAGGATTGTTCAGTTGAAAGAGGAGTGCTTTAAGGCATCTATTAATGAAAAAAAGTAAAGTAATAAATATTCTTACACTTGCTGAATGTTTCAGTAGCATATGAGCGACTAATGCTTGAGCACTACTGTTCTAAGGATAGACAGAATGCTCTCAAGGGGCTGAGCGAGATAAAATATGTGGATAGAGGAAGTAAAAAACCTAAACACATGAAAATGCATTTTATTGTCCTGTTAAGGCTGTACTAACATATTAAAAAACCCACTTCTGATTGAACATCATTTAATAAACATATCTTCAGTATTTTTAAAGGTGAGAGAATTTTCCACCTTCTTTCTCACAAACAACCTAAGAACAACCTAAAGACTGCAGGCAAGACGTGCAAGGTCACCACATTCAAGACGACATTCGTCGCATCCATTGCCCCATGGAAGCTGCAGGTGTGCCGGCCCTTAGGGTTGGTATCAGCACCCTGTGCGAGGTGGCGTTGTTTCCCCAGGGAGGTATTAGTTATCTGATCTAGCTCAAGTTGCCTTGGAAAAATGTAATGCTGCTTAAGGGTGAAAGATTCCCTTGCTATGTTAACATCTGCAAAATAAATACAGGTCATCAATATTCTTTGTTTCATATTTGGCAACATTAAGAAATGATGTATTATGTAATTATTATCTAAAATTAAATGACAAAACAGGACACAGGGAACATCAAGTTTCTGCACAGTGGTGAAGCATTAATTTTCTATCACTGTAGTTCAGAGCATATGCTATTTAACAGGTCGACAGTCTTGTCAGTGCAAAATTATCCTGTATCGATACAGTGAGCTGTAGCTCATTTGCTGTTAACTGTTGTCGAAGTTCATCTGTATCTATGTCAGTGGCAGAAAAAAGTCCCATGTGGAATTCAGTTCTTATACCTTATAACAGACAGAAAAGCACATCTTCCTAGGGTTATGAAATAAGGATTTCCCTATGACTGAAAATAAGCATCATAGATTAATCCATGATTAACTGACTTCAGTTCTGATACCCTAGGATTTGCAAAAGAGAGTACAGCTGAGAGTCTTGAGACCACATTTGAAATTAAGTTTTGAAAGGACGCAGTATATTTCATTTATTCCTATTGAACTAAATAAAACCGGATTGGAAGATGAACGTGACAGAAGCTGGACTTACGGCTATGAAACCTAGGGGGGAAAAAAAAAAAAGGGGGTAGCATTTGCCAACAAGATTGGAAAAAAGGATTTTTGTGGGTGAGGTGTGTAAGCATAGAGTCAATATGCTAGCTTTGGCCATCTGTGTATTTTTTAATCTCTACTGTGTATTCCCTTGCAATAGCAGGAAGTTTATTTATAAGGAGTTGGGAGGTTGGTTTGTTTAAGGGTGTGGTGTTGTAAGAGCTGCCAGAATTTCTAGAGTGGCTAGAATTCAAGTGACAGGCCAGTAAAGACCTGACTGGTAACACACCTGGAACTTGTTCCAGAACTTAACATTTTGACAATCTTCCAGAAGCCAAGTGACTGAATCGCTTTGTTAGTATCCATGGGATGACTAAAGTCATCTGAAGGACCTCAGCAGTCCCGCAGGGGAGCACCCACTCGGCCCAGGCTTCTCTGAAGTCAGGCAGCTATGGAGCAGCTCTTTCCAACCGTGATTTTGATCTTACGCATCTAAAAAGCCTCGCTATACTTACAGTGAGCTGCTGTTGTTACTGTGAGCCTGGATGAGGCTGAGGATGCAACTTGAAGTCCTCTGAAGAGCAGCGGGGCTCTAGTCCCTCGGGCCACCACCTCTTGCACTGCACACCCAGTGTCCATGGAGGTGCCCTGGGCACTGCCACCATGGTGCTACTAATACTGAGGTCTACCAAAAGATATATCCAGCATTCCCTCTCTGGTCTGCTCTGGGGCTTCTTGTAGGGCCCCAGGCCCTCAGGGGAAGCTCCTGCTGCAGCTTTGCCCACCGTCCTGCAGGCTAAGGAAGCCATTCCAGATGCTGAGTGGCTGTTGCAGTCCCCTCCTTGAATTTCTCTGCCCCCGGAGCAGGAACTTTGTGCTGCTTGTTCCGTACTGCTTTTGGTGCTTTAAGGAGCTGCATGCAGTGGTCTGTTGGGGGAAAGGAAGCTCTCTTTACAGCTGTTAAAAATGGAGTAAATTGAAATTATTGCTAGAAAATGCAGATAAAAATGTGTTCTTCACTTACATAAAATCAGCCAGAAGTTGATGCAAAACAAGCTTTTATATCCTCTAAATCCTAGAGTTACGTGTTTGTAAGACAAACACATGAAATTAAATAAATACTAGGAAGGTGAATGTTTGCCAAGGTAAGCATAGCGGAAACTTTGGCTATGAAACTGGACGCCTTTTCACGTACTACAGACAGAGCACTTGATGGATAACTGTCACTTTTACTCCTGTGTCTTCAGGCAACCCATGTTCCATTGTCACTCTGAATCTGAAAATACGATTGTAAATACACCCTGCCTGTCTTAAAATAGTGGCACCGTGACGGTAATTCAAAGATAGCACTTTAACATAAAAATCAGTTTGAATGGGAGTTGCTTTATACTTCTTGAGAGAATATGGAAATCTGTACTTTCCCTGTGGTTTTCTAAGTTGGATGCTTGCATGTGGATTTAAAGCCCTCGGTTAATTAGTTTTCTGCAGAACTCTGCAAAAAACCTTCTGAACTTCGGGTAAATTCTGGCTCTCAAGAAGCTTTGTGCTTGTTTTTTTTCTCTAGCTTTTTTAGAGTTTTCTAGTAGTCTCCCTCCCCCCTTGTATTTGGATTTTTTTAAGTAGTTTTTAACAAGTACTACTCCCATATCTGTGTGCATTTGGAAGAGGACCTTGATCAGAGCTGAGGGTGGAAAATGTCAGTGGGGTTTGAGCTCATTTGCTGTAAGCTGATGAAGCTTCAGAGCACTTGCAACCGCTCTGTCTCCTAATTGCAGTCTAGATTTTGAAGGCAGAAAAGGACAAATCTTTGAGGAATTAAAAGAGGGACTTAGATATTCAGCTACAAGACCCAGGTACAAGGGATAAAATGCAAGGAGCCCTCACCTCTAAGCAAAAAAGAACTTAGGAAAGTAGTCCCCCGCCAATTTTTTTGTTTGTTCTCTTTTTAGTGGTAATTTTGGACTGATGCCCTTGGCTACCACAAGTGTGCCTGTCTATCTTTGGAGGAATCAATATTGCTAGACAGAGCAGTAGAATTAATTCCTCTACCGTCATCTCCTGAAAAATACCTGCTTCAGAAATTGGAGGAGGGTTTGGCTTCCGGGATGTCAGGCACCCAAAACTTCTCTGAAGCTCCTTGAATCTGGTGAACCTGAGCAGGAACTTAAAATTTGGGTTCACAGCATCTCTTTTCCTCAAAGCTGCACTCATTTGTGTATATATCCTCTTATCCAGAAAAATCAAAGAAACAAAGTGAAACCAATCTGTGCAGGGTTTGGTAAAAGGAATTATTGACTTGCCTTGGTTTTCCACACCCCACACCCCCCGGCCCAAGGAAGAAAAAGAAATGAAATTCTCAATTTTCGTTACACACAGAGATGTTTGAAACCTCAGCTGTCTCCTACCCAGCTCTACTTCCAACTGCATCTTTGTGTACATCAATCTTCTCCCACTGCAGCGTGAGCACTTAAAATGACTATAAGCAGAAAGTATGTTCCTGGTATAGTGGCAAAAATAACGGAGTGCCACTTACAGTAACATTTATTCTGCTGCTGCCATTGGTAAAGCAGCAGTCACGCTGAAAAATGAGCATTAACAACATTATCCTCTCGACCTCGATTTCCCTGTGTAACCTGAGTCGTGGGTTGTCCCATTCGAATAAAAAAATGTGGTGAGGGGGTTTGGGTGGATTCTGAGTGGAACTGAAGGCAAAGCTGGGTCAGGAAAGGACTCTCCTGTATAGCTCAGCAGTCGGAGATACTCTTCAGCTGTGGAGCTGGCTCTTTATCAAATGTTAGGCTCTTCAAATTTATGGGGTAGCTGGTACAGTGCCAGAGAAGAGTTTTTCCTCAAGATGTAGAAATTAATGCTTTAGATACTCTGGAATCAGCTCATAACTTCTTTGTTTGTTTGTGGGTTTTTTTAGGAGTTGTTTTCTTGTGTTTCTGTGTTTGTTTATTTGTTTTTCTTTGCAAATTGTAAACAAGATCTACCTCCCTATCCAAAACCTATGTGAAATGAGTGGGGGGCAGGGGGATGGAAGCGTATCTGTTGGGTTGTGGTTTCTGTTGGGTTTTGTGGTGTTTTTTTCAATCCTAGTATATTCTTGGAGGGCAGAATGCTGGCAAGCTTAGCTCTTTTTCTGTAGGTTGATTTCAGTAATGGGCAATTAGCCAACTGCTGCAGTTTTGAAGCGTTGTGAAGATGAGTATTTGTTATCTGGTTCTGCAGTGTAACAGAAAGCCTGAGATACACTTGAATTCTGCTGATGAACTGTGTATGAAAGACACTCGAGTTAAGTGTAAAAATCACCTCCAAATGTAGTTACGCCAGTATCGATGCCTTGGATTGTACAGTCTTAAAATGACAACTTGCTCTGTTTTGACAGGCTGAGAGAGATTTGGAACAATAAAACAATCAACTTGTGGTGAATACAATTTGTTGAATTGTTAGGAAAAAGAGAAATTTTTATTAGTCCAGCCCATTTCCAAAATTTTTTAAAAGTTGTCCTTGGAATTACCTAATTTTCTTTGCAATTTCCATTTGAAAAGAATAATAGTCCTTCCAATAATAAAGAATAGATCTAGATTAATCTTTACACTGGTTAACCACTTGCTCTACATTCTGCCGGTTTGTAGTATTATTTCATTTTGGCTGTTTTATGAGGGGATATTACAGACCCGTGGATGATTTACATAAGAACAGGCAGTTGTAAGTACTTTAAAATCCTCTTTCTTCCTCATATTTAGGAAACATTAGGAGCAGAAAAGAAATAGATTAGGTGTACTTAAACATTATTAAAGTGTCAGGCTTCTTTCCCCCTTTTTTACAGGAGAATTAATTGCACATGCTCCAGAACAGGCTTATCTGAGCTGTAATTGCTCTCTGAATCAGTTGCACCAGACAGACCTGGAATGGGAAAGTGGCAATAGCCTGTGACACACAATGGGGCCTCGGCTCCGCTTCCTTGTCTGCGCCAGTCCCTTGATGAGAAGCTGCCAGTCAGATAGGATCTTTTAATATTCCTTGGCCCTTGTGGAGGAGATTCTGCATATGAGTTCAAGTCTCTATCACAAGCCGTTGTCATATCGTGGCATTTGGCATAGATAAACGATTATGTCCCTAGCATAGCGCAGGCTCGCCCTGGTCTCACTGAGAGTGTGCTCCTCAGTATTTCATAAGAATAACACTGCAGAAATAAGCAAATCTGAAATACAAAATTTGTCCAAAGTCTCCCTTGAGAACTGGTGCTGAGGCTTACAATCTTCGAAGAATAACAGCCGTCGCGCGCTGTCTCCGGCAGCAGCGTCCCTTCAGACTGCTGTCTTCAGGAGCTGCACGGCGCTGCCGTACAAGCAGGCAAATAAGATCTGGCCTTACTCTGAAGTCTCAGAGAACGTAGCTTTTTGGTTTATATGAAAGACACAAAGTAGGTCTCAATGCCACCATTCCTTTTTTCGCTTCGATTTTCTTTACCGATTTTAACTCCACTGAACATATTAAAAATGGCCAACAACGGGTGAATTTTAGGATGAATGGAAATGGCAGTGTCTTGGTGGTGTGGTGGTGGAAGACTTCGTATGTTGTATTCCATCAGCTTTATAGATGTTACATACTCTTGACTGAGGCATTTTTATAGATTCTAGTTTCTCCTCAAGTGAAGGAACGTAGGTGATAGTTCCTGTGCAGCAGCATGGAGTGGAGTGTTTGTTTATACCATGACTGTCTCAAGCTCAAACTAGAGCGTTAGCAATGTCTTTGCTACAAGATACTTAAGAGGTTTCATTTAACCTGTTTCAAAGACTGAGCACTTTCTCCCTGAAGGTAAAGTGCTCAAAGGCTTCCTTGGGTGCTTTCTTTGAGACACATTCTTTAGTAATTTTATGTTGTTGTAGAGCTGGAGCATGTATGGGGAGTTTTGCTGTAACTTTCACAGAAGGTGCTACGCTATGACCAGTTTGTGAAGTCTTAGCTCTGAAATTGGAAATGTATTTCTTTTATCTCTTGCAGTTTTTTATTATCAAAAAATGCCCCTTTCGATGTCTATTTGGGCTGGCTTGGTCTAGAGGCCAGGAAGCAGTGGGGGTGGAGATATCAAAGCAAGAAATTTTCCTGTGATTGTGAGAAGTGAATTAGAGCAAAGTATTAGAATATTATTGATCTTTTGAATTCGAGTGGCTAATTGTCATCTTGGATGTCCTTCCTGTGTTACTTTCACTAGGATGAGTGAGAAGGATTATCTCAGCTAGAGAGCTACTGGAAGTGATGCCAATTATTGCAGAGAATTTAGAGGTGGAGGCAGCTTCTAATTTCAAGCTCAGTTGTTTGTATTGACCTTTAGCTCTAATGCCTTTAACTCTCTATGAGGTTTCACCTGTATCTCAATGTAACAAGAAGGGGATGAATTCTGTGGCAAAGCTCTTTCAGAAATGACCTGCTCATTACCCTGTATTTAAATTGGGGGCTTGGTGGGGTAGGCAATGCTCTGAGCAAATGCTTCACTGCCCTGCCGAGGAGGAGGCAGATGGCAGCACCTCTGTAATGCACTCAGCCTGAGGGGTTAGTGAAAAATGTCAAGTGGGCTGTCGCGGATAAACAGCGTGTTGCAAGACTAGGTACAAAGCCTGACGCGTGTCCCAGAAGAAAACTTGCTCGTAAATGCCTGCTTTCATTGGGAAATTCTTTCCAAAAATAATATCCTTTCATATTTTGGCTCCTTTGAGAGTTTAACTGGATGAGCTGTTAATATTCCTTTGTATCTTGATTTAGAAGATGAAAAGGTAATATACATGGTCATCATCAGAAAATCAAATAAAAAAACAATGATCTTACTGGCTTTTGACCATATTTTACGTTTAAATTACAAGGAGAAGAAAATAGCTACTGGTTAATAGTAAATTAACTTAATCTCACATTACACATCTATTTGGCTTGTCTGGGGTATTCAGTTCTGAATATTTTTTCATTATGTTGCTCTGTATGGCTAGTAAAATAAAAGTAATAAACATTTTCTTACTATTCTTTGTTGAGTTCTCTTCTGAATATAGAGTGAAAATACATCTTCTGGGGTTGGGTTGGTTGCTTTTTCAGAGCTATTGTTTATGAATTATTCAGTATGTTTGAAATGTACTTAACATATTTTGGAGTTTTCTAGCAATAATGCAAGACATTTATCTTGCATTTCCCAATTTGACTTACAGATGATATTGTTTTTCTCAAAGGGAGCTCTCATGATTTACCAGAAGAGTAATAGAGCCTGTAGGCTGTAGTATTTATCAGAATTCACAGATTACCAAAACAGGACTTTATAAAACCAGACTTTCTCACAGCATGATATTTGTGTTCCAGCCTACAGATGAGAGTTTCACCAAGCAATGCTAGTTGGGTGATAGGATACTCTATTATTACCATTTCACAAAGAACAAGTGGAGCTACTTTACTAGTAGCAGGGTGACAAGGAGGAAAAAAGATCTCTTTAAACTTGCTTCAGTCTGGTTGGTGTGCTTGTGGAGGAGTTCAGGTTAATATGCTGGAAAACTAAAAAGTGGTGCAATTAAAGGATGATCTAAAGCAGCAGGAGAGCTCATTTTATTTCTGTAGATGAACTGCCTTTTTATCCTAGTACTTTCAAGAGCAGGGTGATAAAGTCTGAAGGGAAGAGTGGTGTAGAAAGTACTGAGAATTTTGAAATTGTCACCTTTTAAGACCACTGCAAACAGGGGTGTTGCTCAGCCTATAGAACTTGCTGTGCACGTGATCCTTTCTCACTTAGCCAGTGTGAACCACTGGGTTGATGTGGTTCATCAGCTTCTTTCTCTTTACCCTCTACCCCTTCCTTCTGCTGGAGAAGTTTAAAACATCTTCTTTGGTAATATTTGGTCTTTATTTGTCAAACCAGAGTTAGCAATGCATCTCTGTTTCTCTTGATTTTTAAACATAAAATTCATGGACTGCTCTGCATAGCCAGAAAAAAATTATCATCCAAGCAGAGAGCTTGACCAAAATCTGTTTTTCTGCAGAATTACATAAGCACTTGGGTGGGGTGTGTGTGTGGCTATGAGTGAGCCCTGGACTGAGAATTATCACCTGATATGAAAGATTGAGGTCCTGCCTGCCTGCTCATTTAATCTTTCATCAGGTTGCTTAGGCTGTACAAAGGGTGAATTTTAATGACAAATGATGATTTGGTGGTATGGATGCCTGCCCAGTAGGAGCAGGATTCAGCTCATTTTGTATAAGGTAGCAATCATCTAATAGATAGGTAAGGGCTCTGACTCACTGTGGGTGTGAGCTAAATTTGATTTTTTTTGATTTACAGGTGAAATAACTTGATGATTTACAGGTGAAATAATTTGATTCTGCTCTCTTGTATTGTGAAAACCTTGTGGTATGAGGTTTGGGGTGGGTTTTTGGGTTTCTTTTCTTGTGGAATTTGGTTCCGCTCACCCCTTTCTTTCTGTCTTTCAAGTGTAAAAAGGCTGGTGAGCATCAGTTGGATTTTTCATAAGCAAGGACTCTAGCAGCAAATTTGAATAATTCAAGTGAACTCCCGTTTGAGAGTAAACACGATACGTGAATATCCCAACAAGACACTTTTTATATAAATCTCTGCACAGGCACCAGCCTTTGAGACAATGGCACAAAGGCCTGGTAGGAGGTGCCTGTCTACAGAGCTGAGAATCCAGCATTACTGCTGTTTAACTGAATCTTCATGAATGCCTGAGCAACTATGGTATGCAATGTTGAAGTGGGATAGATTGTTAAGGAATTATATTTTAAGAGTAATAATTTAAATAAAATTGATTTGGGAAAATGTCAAGGACATGTAAGAGTATAAAATGAAAGTAGATGAAATAATTAAAAAACCTAAGGAGGAGGAAGGGGAGGAGACTGTATGGGTGATTACAACTCAGAATTTCAGCACTACGTGGGGCCATCTAATTCAGATGAGCAACAGGCTTAAGTTGCCCCATGGTGCACCAACTGGACGTGTCACTGCTTTGCACAGTGAAACTGGGATACAATTACTCCTTAATTACTCCTCTTTCTGTGTAGATAGGCACACAGTGATCAAAAAACATGATTTCTTTTAATTGCTATGTCTTGCTGTTAGATTTTTTTGTGATCAGTATCATCCATCTACACAGAATGTTTTGTAGACTAATAGTCTTTCAAAGTGGCGTAGCGTTATTAACAGAGAAGACATCCTCTGCTAGTAGAGTTTATCAACATACAGAAATTTGTTTACAAAGATGAGAAAGCTTTTCACCTCTCCCTAGAGAGTTGCTGCCCAGGTAGCTACTAGTACCCAGGAAGAGGCTTTTGTACAAGGTAACTTTTGAAATGCTTTGCAGGCTTTTGTGTCTACTTAACCCAGTGACCACTGAAAGTGTCAACAGAAAATGTTAATAAACGTTTGCTCATTTGATTTGCTGAACATCTCTTCATAACTGTGCCACCTGTCTAAATTATCACTGTCTTTTATAGAGCTCTAATAATCATTAGCATACCTCTTTGTGTGTGATGGTGATAGAGTCCTTGTACTTGTATACACCTCTGTGAGTAAATAGAGTAATATTCCAGAGCCCTGTGATGCTGCTCATCTCCCACTAGGCACTCGGTGAAGTGAAATTGTTCCTGACTTGTACTATAAATAGTGCTATACAGCTCAGAAGGCATGGGACTGGAATTTTATAGTAATGACTAATTAATGCAATTGAGAGTGATCTTGTACAAGGAGACATCTTTCACAGCTCATCTGTTCTTATGCTAAAATAAGTGAAAATAACTATCCTTCCTTCTTCCGTGAAATACTGGCTGCTTTGGTTTTTTGTACGTAATTGTTGTGAGGGAATTGCACTGACAGTCTCATGCATGGGATTTTTTCCGTTAAAAAACCCAGGATTTAGCAGTTCCAGTTGTCAGCTGTGCATCAACCTGTACATTGCACATGGTTCCCTATTGTGTCTGCTTTGAACTTAAAACTACATTGATAGCATCCCATTTGTGTCTTAGGGTTAGGGCCACGCCATCTCTTATTCCATTGTAGAACCTGAAGTAATAATAAGTCTTTTTTTCTCGTTTCCTTGTGTCAGCCCCAGAGTAGCTGTTTTCTGTTTCTCGCATGAGGTTGGGAAGCACCTTAAATCATGGCATGAAAAAGCTCTCGTGTGGAGGCTTCATTCTTGGCAGCTGTCTTTGGTTGCATTAATACCTACATATGTTGTTTAGCAGAGGTAAGAAGTCTTGAAAAAAATAGGCAACTAAACAAAACCAATTTGAGAGAGAGCTTGTCTACTATAATCATGATTAAGCCATTTTATAATGTAAAAAAAAAAAAAAAAAAGGTGACTTTTGGTGACTTGCACTTTTTTACTGCAGAACCTCAGTGAGAAATAAAAGGAAAGAAAGCTCTAATTTCTGCTCATGATGATTCATCTGTCAATAAGGGCTAGGTCTTTAGCAGGTATGCATAAGCATAGCTCCTTGATGTGCTGATTTACAGCAAGTCCTGTCATTGTAAGCCTAGAGGGGAAAAGTATCCATTTTGTAGAAGAAGAATAATAGAATGCTTCATTTACTTGATAACATGTTTTTGATAGACAGGTATGTTAATGGAATACCTCACATGTAAAGATTGTTCGCAGCTTACTTTGTCATTCATAATATCAGATTGTGTCTTTTGATTTAAAGCTGATTTGTGTACTGCTTTGGAAATAGAATAGTGCAGAAAAGGCTGATGTTCCTTTTTGATTTGTGGTGGGATCTCCTTAACCAAATAACCAAAAGAACAAGGGGTTATTTTTAGCATCAGGCTGGAGAGGAAGGAAGGAAAAGGTTGATAAAGCCACATGCTATCTCACAAGCGCAACCTCCACCCCCCTACCCCCGCATCACCTCCATATCTGTGTAGAAAATTGAAAGCTGATCTTTCTGAAGTAAAATAGCAACAGTGCCTGTTAAAAATGAAGAAAATGAGAATAAGTTGAAGGTTTAGTAATTCTTCTGTTTTCTCATTTCTTGGGTTTTGGTAGCTGAAGTGCACAATAGCAGCTCCGAGAGTGCAGTTTCAAAATGCAGATAGCCTTCAGAGGGGATTTGAAAAATTGTGCTTGAATGCTAGAGAAAATTTCTCTTCTCGTTGGAAAGTCGTCTGTTGGAGGTGATTCTTATTGTTCTGTTCATTGCAGCTGGTGTGAATCCTGCAATATTTTCATCACTAAGAGGAATCAGAAATGCATTAAAACACACCTAAGCTTTAATGAATCTTAGACAGGAAATTACTTTGAGCAGGTTTTAGGCACTAGCATGAGCTTCAAAGAGATGTTTCAGTTGTACTTAAAACCCAACCATTTTACCAGGTCAGAATATACTGGCTTTGACAGAGCAAGTTCCAAAATGATACATATGATAGGAGATTTCTTTCTGTGAAAAGAAGTCAGACAGTACTTCTATTGCAGACTCTCTTGGTGATGAGATAGTAAAATTACATATAGCCTGAGATACACAACAATGAAAGAAAGAATGTTTGTGCCGTTTTGTATCTCTCCCTTTCCATGGTCATCCAGAGGAGGCATTCCTTACCAAAACTGTAACGAGTACCTAGAGAGATAGAAAGCTAGCTTTATAAGGAGGCATCTGCAACACGATGTCATAGGGGTTTAAAGCAGTGCATTATCCTTTAAGCTTTGGAAGGTGGAGTTCCAAATGGTCACCTGAGAAGCCCCTATAGTCTATTCAGCACAAGTTCAGCAGTTCTATGCTTTTTCTGTGCAGTCACATAGGGGTTTAATAATTTTCTGTCTGTGACTTGTAAAAGGGAAAAGCTTTTTCCTCTCCCTGATGTCAAGATACTTAGATTCTAAAAATTTTAGTGCAATCTTTTATGTAGTAGATACTTCTTATTAACATTCTTTTTGTCATTGTTATTTTGAGGTATTGGAAGAGCTCATTTTTATTTCAAGAGGGACCAGAAAAACCTGAAGATTCCAAGTGGTTACTCAGAAATTGGGTTAAAATCCAAATCAAAGCCAAGGAGACGCATTTGTGATTTCTCTTTGAAGTTTTTTGAAACTTTCAGAACTACCTTCCATATCCCTGTATTTTTTTTTTCCCCTTGTGTTAACATTTTTTAAAAACCTGACAAAAGAAAAATTATGTTAAGATACAAAGTTGTTTTTTGTTTTGTTTTTTTTTTTTTCTTAACATAGGCAGGATTCAAATCACTATTTATTAGAATCACTGTTTGTTAGAACAGTGCTTTGTAGCCAGGGAAGTTGTCTGTGTTGCTGATGTCATGGGTGTGTAAGTGTCTGTTGTTTCTGTACTATCAAGTAGTACTTACACCATGTGTAGGAAAGAATCTGAAAATTACAGCAGCTTGTCCTGATGGTCCAGTATCTGCTCTGTGCAGTTTCATGGGATTTTGCTCTTAAATTTGGTCCTGTGTATTGGACCCTCATTAGGAGTTGAACATACTGAGCGCGTTCCTCAGATACATGTTTTTGTTCAGTTTGATCTGACAGGAGGCGAGTTTGTGCACCGAGATTTATCTGATGTGAACCAAAGTTCGTAGGGGAGTTTACGTTTTGAAACGCTGTCGGCACTCAGATGGCTGTACGAATGCACAGCTGGATGGGTTCAGGTTTTGGTGACTTGTTCGGTGAGATTAAGCTAAATGGGTTACACGTGATTTTATATTTGGAGGTGTGACCTCGAGTATGTAGTGGAATAGAGTGGAAGTGGACATCTCCTTGCTCTTAACCATGAAGATGTTATGGTTCCTGTCAAAAGATGTAAAGACTACAATCTTTTCCTCTTACCTTGGAGCTGTGATGTGAATTGGATGTATTCAAAGGCCACCTTAGATGAGCAGCTATATAGTGTCATATGTGGCTGTATTTCCTTTTCAAGGTGATCTGAAATGGATTGTTTGCACAGTTTATAATATGATGTGTGACTTGAGTAAGCACTAAAAATGTTACTACTTTGGTATTTGAAGAAAGCACCATGAACTGTACTGCTAGTGCTTTCAAGTCTCCTCCTTTCTCTAAGTGACTGAAATGTTCACTTGAGTTCTGTGTTGTGTTGTTTTTCGGTGATGGAATCACTGAAAGATGCCCAGGTTGCAAGTGGAAAAATCATTATCCCTACCTTACAGGGCTTAATCCTTTTATAAAAACCCTGCTTATAAAAAGTCGCACTATTGTAGTAGCATCTATGCCATTGTGATATCATCAGCGTAGATCTAAAGAGAGAATAGGATCTTAAATGCAGAGTGATAGCATGAAATTTTGCTGTTAATGAATGAACTAGCACAGAATTCATTTAATTCCCTCTGATTATCTCTGAATGATTCATCATTCTGAAAACCTCTGCAGTTCTACAATTTCCAGCAAGCAGATACAGTTCTTTTCTAGAGGTTGATGACAAAATTTCTGTTATGTTTGATTAGGTCAGATTTGTCCCATGTGATTATGTCTACAAAGAACACAAATATGCTGTGGAAAGAGGTTGATGTTGCTATTTTGTGATTTTTATTGGGCTTTGCAACCATTTCAACTCCATTTCCTGCAGGTAGCTCCATCTTCTGTCTCATTCTATGTTGCTACTCACTGTAGATTTCCTCTAAATGTATTGACTAAATAGATATTTTGTATCTCTATTCTGTTTACATCCTCTGAAAGTTCAAAGCCAGAATCTTATTTCTATGTATACTGAGCATGCTTACTTCTGAAATTGATAGTGTGTAGAATATGTTGCTATACAGAATAAAACTTGGAATCTGTGTGTTCAAATTACAAATAACAATGACAAAAACAAACCAAAGACTTGAATAGCTGAACATTGCTTAGTTCTGCCTTTAAAATGACCCATCCAGGTGTACTTCTGTCTTCAGTCTCCAAGTCCCATGGTGAATAATCTCTTCATGATAAAGCACAGCTATGTTAGGGAAGTCATTGAGCCTCTCTCAGGTACTGTATTTACTAGAAGCCAGGGGAAGTGAGGCCTCTGGAGGTAGATTTATTCTACTTGGGTAGCTTGGACGCAATCTCTAGGCACCTAAAGAGCTTTGTTGAAAGTCTGGCTCTTACTGGATTATTCACAGCTGTGGAATGGGAGGTGACACTCTGAAAGGTTATGCTAAATCCTTGACTGCTTTCTCAAATGTTAGAATCCTTCAGTTATGAAGAAAGTGAAACCACTTGTGTGTTAGTAGCGAACAGGACGCTGTGTACTAAGTGCTGTGCATATCACTTCTGAGATCTGCATTTTCTCTACATATTCTTTAATCCTTATCAATAATTAGAAGATGACTGTGTGTTTTGGCATGTGCTTCATAATACAGTCATTTTCATTTCTTATGTGTATTAAAAACACTGGCATAGTTCTGATCTTCTTATTTTTCAAGTGCCATTTTGAGAATTCGTAATAGCCTTTATAAAATTCAACAAAATCTTCAAATTTGTCCGTTGGATAAGATCTTTCACATTTCCCAAGAGCTTGCAGTTCTCAGAATACTTGTGTAGTTATGGGTTCTATCTTATAAAATATTTTGGGCAACTGAAATTCTTTCCTTTTATTTTTAAATTTATTCCCATTCTCTTCTGTGTTTTATTTTTTTTTTTTTTTTTTTTTTTTTTTTTTTTTTTTTATGCTGCCCAGACTTACTAATTGTCTGTTTGTTCTCAGGCTATAAGTAGGGGTTATGGAGGCATTGTCACAACACAGTGCTTTTCTCAGTCCTGTTCTTTGAAGCTATTATTTTGAGTAGTCCTTCACTGAAACAACATGAATGGATCTGTAAATGGAATCCATATATTTTGTTGAAAAAGATGTCTGTGTGATGTGTGGTACCTGGTTGAGTGCTGTCACAAGCAGGAAATCTGTGATTTTTCAATTGACTTTAAAGGGGAAACTGTTAATGGCAAGTGATATTTAATATGTACAGTGGTCCTGAATTACTGCAAAAATGAGTTAGTGGGATAGAAAATTGCTTTCCCATTAAGTGAGATTTTCTATTAAGCCATCTGTTAAAAAACAGAGCTGACTATCCCTACTCCCCAATGTTTATTTTATGTGTAAAATACAGAATGTTCGCTTTGAAGTTACAAATCTGTTTCTTTTTCTTCATTAGAGTGGGAATTAGCTTGTTAGAAAACTTTGAATGGGCGGTTCCATTCTGAGGCAGCGTTACCAGGATGTACCCATACCTGGAGAGGTACTGAAGATGTGCTTCGACCAAACCCCATAAGTTGTAGGGCCATGATTATGGGTTAAAGAAAAGCAAGGGCATTAGAATGTAACCTTAGTCTTAATGCATTGTGCAGATCTACTCATCTAATTCAGTCAGTTTAAGTCCAAATTAGTGTTCTGCTAAACCCTTTGAGATGTGTTTTGCAATAGAGAGGCTATTGTTGCATTGAAACTTTGTTGCACTCCTATAATTTTTTCTCTACAAAATCATTTAATTTTATGTAATGCAAATCCTATTTAGGATCCATTTACCACTGTTCAAAGGCTCTTTATTAACTTCTTGTACAGAAATAAAAGCCAATGACAAGTGAAGCTTCATGTTGAAAGGGAGAAGGTGCAGTATTTCCATCATTCCGTGGGACTCGTTACTGAATGTACAAACTGCTTCAGAACTTGGGCACTTGGCAGTGTCCTGAAACTTTAGGATAAAAGGGGATTTTCCTGACAGGAATTTATTCTGTGGGATGTGGCTCTCAAGCTGCAAATCCACGTGTGTGTTTCAAAAACCTCTTGGCTGGTTTCACATGAGAGTTATTAGCAAGTGCTAGTTTCCTGACATATTCTGGGAAAAATTATATGTATAAAATGTAGGATTTTATTGAATGGAGCACTAACGTGTTTTAGAGAGATTGTCGGGATTATGATAGAAGTCCTTTCTGTCTTGATTGTAGTATAGTCCACAGTGAGAAAATGAAGTATTTTCCATATGTGTTTATTCTGAAATTGTTGAGTGGATAATTCTCAGTATTACCAGAACTTGCATTTTCACAAACCATCCCTGATGTTTCATGTAAAGCTGGTATATTCTGATTAGTGGAAAAATGTGTTACCACCTTCTTTCCCCTGATGCTCTCTCCCCCCAAAATGTCTCGCACTTCAGCTGTTGATATTTAGTAGTTATCTTTATGAAATAAAAGGATTTTTTTTTTCCTAATTGGTCTGTCAAAAATGACAGCTATTAAAAAGTTACATATATATTCTTAGTAAAAATGAACTTCAAGGGAAGTCTTAAAAATTAAAAGAACCATTGTCTGTCTAGAAGAGCAGAAAACACTGAATTTATGTATTGGAGAAGAGTGTGTAGGAAAACTGTAGTCAGCAAAGCTTCTATAGAGCATTGCTATTCTTAGATAGGTAATACTTTAGCAAAATATTGAAGTTGCAGAATATGAAATTTTTCCATAAAACTTTCTTGTGTGGCTTTTTCTTTTCCACAAGACAAAATTTTGGAAGCAACACCAGTCTGGAATCATTCACAGGGAAGGCTTTGGTTGAACTTTAAAGTTGCCAGTGTCTCCAGGAAGTCTCTGACACAACCGATTCTTAGGGAAAAAAAACAGCATTGTTCTGTCGATACTTTTTGCTGGTATTTACATGACCACTAAGGAAAGTGCTACTGAGGTTGAATTGCTCTTCATTAACTGTTAAAAGCAGAATGAAGTGGCTCATGGTTAACGTTTTCTAGGTGTTTGTTAAGCATAATAGATTGCATTTTAAAACAAAATACTTCAACTCAGATTCTTTTACCTTGAAAACTGTAAATTACAGATTCATTTTCTGGTATGGGTTTTGTTTGGTTTGTTGGTTTGGTTTGGTTTTTGTTTTGGGTTGTGGGATTGCTGGGGGTTTTTTTCCCATGCTCAGTGTAGTGTATTCTTATAACAACATTTAAAGCCTACTTTTACAGGCACTTGATCTAATACACTGTTGCCAGAGTAACACAAAATCCTGATTTCAGTATTTGGCAGCCAAGGGAGGAATTGACTGTTGAGTATTTTGTGTTTAATTATCACGCATCTTTGTTTTGCAGTTTGTGGGGTGTTTTGGGTTTTTTTTGTTCCCCTGGGTTGTAACTGGTGTCTGCTTGAATGAAAGACTGTAATCATTTGACAATGTTGTAGGTATTACAGCTATGCCTTCCAACATCTCGTATCCACAAAGTACTTTGCTTTTTCACAGTTTCTAGTTCTCACTGTGAAATTATAGTGCTTGTTTGAAATCGTACGGCTGGCATATGGCTTCCATAAACTTCCTGAGTGTTGTAATGGTTGTCAATTCAGAATTGTGTTATTAAAGATCAAGCCGAGTATTCAGCAACAGATTTTCACTTTTAAGATCCTTTAAGCCGTTGTTTAAAATAATAAAAACCATTTAGGCTGAGGTTGACTTTGTTCATTTTGAGTTTTTTGTTGTTTTGGTTTGGGTTGGTTTTCCTGAGTCTGGAGGAATATTTGAAATATTGTTGTGGAAACCAGACATCTATGTTGTAACGGCTAATCGCCGACCTTCAAATGTTAATGCAGCAGACTCTTCCAATTCCAGTGGTATCAAACAGCGTGTAGTTGCGGGCAGCAGATTCTGTGCTTGCTTTCAGCCTTTGATAGATCTTAATAGTTTGTATCAGAAGGATGTTGGACTAGGAATCAGCTTTCAAGCAGCAGGGCTTTCTCCATTCTATGACCCAATGATAAAATTGCCAACTACAATCGTGCAGGATTGAAATAAGACAGAGAAACAGAATGGTGCAGTTTCTCAAGACATTCCAAAGGGTATTGTTACTGAATCATTCATGAAGTGTTGTTTCTTTCTCCTTTTATACATTGTTGTGAACAATAAAATGTTATAACCATTGTTGGAGGGGATTTTCTTTCAAGAGTGTGTCGTAACTGGAAAATGCTCGGAGGGAGGGTTTACTGGTTTTGTTCCATGTATTCAACTCTACCGTGTCTGTTTGCAGAACATATCTGCTAAAAATGACAAAGTAATGACTTTCCCGAATTCTCACTTTCTCCCAACTGGAGAAACTCCATTACATGTAATGAAGGATAAAATATAGGAGAAATCTAAGACCACGTTAGACCAGGAGGCTTTGAACTCATGTATTTGGCAAAGGGTAGAACTAGCTGTTCATTTACTCTCCGTAATACACAGGTCTGACTCAACACTTGTGCTCTTTACAGACCCAAAGCTTAAATGGCGTTGTGCTCTGAGTAGAATGTGGTGAAGTTTGTAACCATTTTGTAGCTGTATTTAGTTCGGTAACATGAAATACCAGTTATTCCCTAAAGTAGTTTGTAGTTATAGATCATAGACTTTTATCTTAAATTAAACATCACAGCTGGTTGCCTTAATTTGATGCATTATAGCACAAATGTTTCAACAGCTTGACTAAAATGAACCATACTGCAAATTCAAAAGAAGAGCAAAGGTCAATGCACATGGTGTGTAGTGATTTGCAAATTTCCTTTATTTGGATATATTAAATGTATTCTTTGGAATTTAGCTTAGAGGAATGGAATTTGACAGGGTAGAACAGATTAGCAGAGGATGTTCAGTCAGTTGCACTTAAAAATAATGTGGTATAATAAAGATAGTCCCAAATAATATAACTCTCTAAAATTTTCAGAAGGAAATTAAAACCAGAATATCTGCTGGATAGCCAGGTCTTTTGGATTCTTTAATATGTGTTTGTATAAAAATACATATTTTAGATAATTCATAATCCTAATTTCTAATCACTTTATCTCATTAAACTATATTGCTTTTTAAGAACATAGTCAGTATGGCTGCCATCTCATCCACATTTAGGGGATTTCTTAGTAGGACAAGGGAAATCTAGGCATCCAGTAATATCTGATACGTAGCTGTGTCTCTAGTTGACTGAGAAGAAGTGTTCTCTGTTCAAAAAGGACTAGAACACAAAGCTGCTGCCATTGCTCCTTATCTATTCATTGGAGTCTGGTGTTAAGAATTCGTGTCAATGTAATAGCAAGCACTGAATTAAGCTACCACAAAGGAAATGAAGGTGGACTGGGCACACTTCAAAATGCAGTATGTTTAATGCAGGGTACTGGAATTCTCCATAGACTTTCTTTTTGTTATGCATCCAAAATGCATGCAGCTGGAAATTTATCTGTGACCACGCTTGGTGTACATATCTCTCTACGAACTTGAAAACACGATCCAGCAGTTTCCACTCACCTAAGGAGGTGGCAGTTCTAAGTTGTACATGCTTTGAGAGGTTTATCTGCTTCATACCAAAGATGATGACTTGTCCTTTGAGGAGCAAGCTCAGTGGAGCCTTTAGATTGAAGAAATGCTGGTGGAAATCTGTTTGTTCAGTTTACTTGTCTATATTGGTTTTCATTTGGCTATTAACTTGCTTGTCTGAGACAGAAATTGGGGCTTGCAGTAGTGGTATTTCTTACAAGTAATGTATGTGATGCGATTTTGGTTGCCAACATTTGGATTCACACTGGGGTGCAAATCCAGTATTTATAATATATCAAACTTAATTGGCTTCAGCCTTTGTAGATTCAAGACTGTTCCCGTAACGTGAATTAATGACCTAAGGCAATGCTGATCTAAAATGTTTTCATTCTGTTTCTTTCCACCACTTTAATCATAGATAATTTAATTGAAAGTTACTGTGTTAATAAGAAATAAAAAGTACCTTCGTTGAGTATTCATAAATAATTTGATTGACTTCAGTCTGTAAAAGAGAAGTTACATACCTTTGATACTATCTAGTAAATATTTACATTAATAAAAATAAACGCTCTGTTATGTTCACTGGAATTAGATTTTCACAAAGCACTTGTTTTCCAGTATCCAGGATATGATTTTCATCTTTTTTAAAATATCCTTCATTTCCTGCAACTTAATCTCTTGTATTCATGTTTATTTCTTAAATGCCTCTATTTCTGTGCTAATGCTTCGTGTTTTCTTTTAATTAAATTTTACTTGACAAGTTGACAGCAACAATTGTTGCTCAGTGGCTTCTGAAAATTGAGTTGGTGACAGTATGTTGTGCTGCGGCTGTGTAAATGTTATTTTAACCTGATGCTATAGAAATTGAAGTACTGAACTCCCCTTTCTCCTCTCTTTTGGTTTAAGGACACGAGTTTATCTAACAGGCTGAGAAACTAAGTTTGGGGGGGGGTTGACATTCCCCCCTGCCCCCCCATTGAAGTTGGGCCTTTGGGTCTTCACCTTGGAAATTACATAAATTCAGATATCATCAGTATTTGGGTCTCTCGTGGAAGTTAATACAAATCATTGGATGCTTCCAGCATTTGAAAATTGGGGTTCATGGGCTTAATTAATTAATCCAGAGCTGCATTCTATTTAAAAAACAAACAAACAAAAAAAAAACCCAACCAACAAACAAACAAACAAAAAAAAGCCCAACCCAAAACTGTATGAGTCTTTCATCTGTTAAATAAAATGCTTTAGCAGTCTCGGTGCAGGCGTGGATGCTTTGGGGAAATAGTGCTAGATACAGTAAGAGAGAAGAATAGCTCTAATGAGGAGAGCTGTATTGTTGAAGAAGCTCTGTCCCAAGGAGATATGTAAAAGCTCTTTCTAAAAGGAGCACCGGAGAGCAGGGATATTCTGTTATCACTTAGTTCTGCCACGTGCTTTTAGTAAGCCAGGTACACTGACTACACAGTACACTGAGAAGTGAAAAATTCAGATCTGCTCTTTTTATGAGATAGAAATAAGGAAAAGTACCTAAATCGTAATATTGTTTATATGACTAAATTATGGAAATATAATTACAAACCTTGAAGGAAAATGAAGGCTGCAAAATGAAGCACTCCCATGGGATGTACCCCGTCAAAGGCTTCTGTTATTTCTGCTGGTGTTCCTACAGGAAATATCCAGTTACATGAGCCACCTTCCTGCCTCCCCCCTCCCCATTCCAGCCCCTGAAAGGAGGAGAAATTCATCCTCTGATGAGAGTTTCTTGCTTTTAATGTATTCATTGTTTGTTATGCAGTTCAGATTTTGTTTCCTTTTATCAGCGAAACACAGAATTTATCTCCTTGTGACCATATCCTAAGCCTTGGAAATTTCCCCCTTCGTGCCAACAGTTGATGCTGAAGGATGGAGGCCTTAGAGATCAATCAAAAAATTTGTATTTTACATGGATTCATTTTTGATAAGACATTAAAACACTTTTTCTAAAAGGGCCAAAGACAAAGCATCTGGTGAGAAAAACACTGAGAAAGCTGAACTTTAGCAAAGGTATTGCTGAGGGAAGTGTCCCTTTTGAGCCACAACAAAGGTTGCACAGCATTTCATAAGATTTTTACTATTAAGGAACAGACAAGAGGCAAATACATTTATAAGGTGTTCAATTAGAAACAAAAAACAAACAAACCTGCATTTAGAAAGTTGGCCATCTCTGTAATCCTAAAAATTCTGTCTATCACTACAGAAACCTTCTGACAACTTAGTACAATATAAATGAACTTGTATTTCTTTTTAATTGCATGTCTTTGGAACCCGATTCACTGGGTTAATGGCAACTAATGTCTTGCCATACTTGATTTCCTACAGGTGCCAAAGCATTTTAAGGAGCACATTCCTACTACCACATTAGTATGAAAATGTTTCACAGTAGATTGCAACTAAATTTGTGACATCTTGAAATGCATAAATAATATTTGTTCAAGCATTCAGGAAGATGTTATTGGCTTTTCTCCAGATTTTCCACAAATGTTTTTAATTTGATACTGTGGTCACTTATTCTGCTATTTGTGCTTGTGACTAAAAAAAATCATTTTATGCTCATGGCTCACATTTGCAAAAGATGTCTAAAGGATATACATAATTTAGAAGCTTTCCTTTTGGGTGGGGAACAAAGTGATTAGCTGGATATGCTAACCTGGCAGATTGTAATGACACAGTACACTTGGGGAATCAGAATTACTGTTCTTTGCAGAGCAGTATCCTGATCCTACCACTCAGTTAACTGCAGGGAACAGAAAATCAGAGATGGATAAAGAAGCCATCTGTGGAAAGCAGTCAGCTGAAACATAAGAGCAAACATAACAGAGGGGAGTAGATGAACTATGTGACCTGTACTGCAAGGCAATTCAGTAAGAATCGTTGGTATAGAACATTGAATTTCTCATGAATACCTTTTTGAACTACAAACTGAATGAACATATAAGAGGAAAGTGTGTGTGAGAGTGTGGTACAGCACAACTCCCTCCCTCCCATTTTACCTTGGGTCTCTCATTGTGTCCAATTTAAAGATTACCCTGGAAAGGCAGCAACAGGATTTGGAGCATTGTGTTGTTGTTTGATTGGATTTTTTTCTTAGAATATATTACCAGAATTGTGTGTTAAATTAAATTTAAAAGAGATACTTACACTGTACTGGTTCTAACATAAGTGGTTGTGGCTGTTGTAATACTGATGTTAAATTTTCATAAGATTTTACTACATTGTAGTCTGAGCAGCAGATAAGTTTCAGAGATGAATGCAGCTGAACTGAATATGTAGGACCAGATGCCATGGAAGGTCTCTGTAGCGCCTCAAGAAAGCAAGCTCAGACTGGGACAGAAAGGAAGGGCACAAGTGAGAAAAATTCACCTGTTTGTAATGTCTACTGTAGTCCCTGTGGTAGAGTTAGAGACTTAGGCTGCCAGAAAGAGTTACGTCTTTCACAGGTTGAGTACAGTTTTGGCACTTCAAAAATAGTCACTCTTTCTTCACTTTCACTTGTGTGCAAATTCTGATAGGAAAGCAAATGCTGCCTTTAAGTGATTCTAGAAAATCAGTGTATAGAGAATAAACTGAGCATCTCTTCCTAAAAATGTTGAACAGTGCATCACTTTTCAAGAAGGTTGCCGCTCTTTTGACATAGATTGGTGTTTGTGAATAACAAGTCAATTTTGTCTGGAGCATTCCTTGAACATCTAGCTAGGATAACCTGAAAGTTTAAGATGACCTACTTGAGAAATTGTGTGGAATTCATTAAAAACTCATCTCTTTTCCACAAAGGACGAGATGCATCTACCAGGTCTCACAATATCTATACTTTGAAATTACAGCTACTGAAGTTATTTTATTTTCTGCTTTTGTGTTTCATGTGTTACGCAGTTTGGAAATAGACATGTGAATGTATTTAATATCTGCAAACCTCATTTAATGAACAGAGCAAAACCAGATTTCTACCTTACTTGATTTTGTTAATTCATCAGTAAGCAAGCTTGATCTGAGCTTTTTGTGCAGCTTAGACGTAATGATTTTAGGTGCTGTTTGTTATGGTGATTCCTGAACCACAGATACCCTGTTTCAGTGAACACTGCAGACAGATTCGAGAGAAAACAGGAATCTGAACTCAATAGCAGTAGTAGAACCAAGTAGCTGTCATACAGCTCCCAGTTGAGTGCCAAGTGTTACAGGTTAAAATAAGTTGTTTGGGGTTTTTTTAGGTTGTTTGTTGTTGTATTCTAAAAATGCTAACCAGTACTTGGTCCCTGGATAATGTTGTGCGGTTGCTAAATAATTTTAACTCAAGATCAAACTATTCAGTGATATGATGATGATCTTAGTAGTATTAATTTTGGCAGAGACTTATTTTCTAACAAGGCTTGTTGTGCAATGGTAGAATCACCTATGGACTGTAACATTAACTTAGTACCTTTCACTGTATGCTGCCCATTAATTTTGGTGAATGAAGTACAGACTTTCCCCTCTCATCCCCAACATTCCCAGTCATGAACTGTGCTCTTCTCTGACACATTAGATTTTGTTTATGGTAATGTTTGAAAAAACAAAACAAAAAACAAACAAAAACCCAACAAATAATTCAAATGTCTTTAAGCATTCCTGATTCAAAGTATAATAATCAGGTTTGGATTTGCAGGCAAAAGTAGGTACATAAGGCTTATTTTTCAAAGTTGGTAACATTATGTAGGGTATTTTTATAATGCCCAGTTTGAGAATACATGCTGTTGTTGGACCACCTAGAAAATGTTACTGATATGTAATTAGAGAGTTTACTATGTCCTTTGAGTTTGCATTAGTTGGCTGGGAAGGTCTCCACGGGATGTCCCATTTGATGGCTTTTAATAATTTATATCTTCTTCTTAGCTTGTGTTACTACATAAGCCTAACTGAAGGAGGAAAAATTTAAACAAAGTATCTTTTTGCTGATTAAAAAACAAGGAATAACTGGATGAAAAGTAGAGGCAACTGGTTTTCATGTCCATTGAAACAGTCTGAGCTGGGTACTTCGGAGGCTGTATTTCAGAACAGAGTGGATTTGCTTTAGGATTTGAAATTAAAAAACCTGTACTGGGTCACTGTAAGGGTTACTCAGCCCTCCAGCTGCCTGTCTTCACTGGTGGCCACAGAAAAGCTGGTATGTGAAAGCACCTGGTGTTTTCCTGGGTGCTTCTCTAGTCCACTTTGCAGATCAAGGGGAGCTCCTGCAACATTAGTTACCTGTTTGTTTGTTAACCCCCCAGAGGATCTTTGCTGCTCGCTTGTCCAGTGCAGTTTTACAGTGCTCGTAGTTTTTTACCTGCATCTTCTACTTCAGCCCTCAGTGCATCTTTTAACATGCATAGTTTGGAAGTGCTTTTGTATCAAAGCTGTCTTTATTGGTTTACACTTGCAAAACAGACAGGATTCAGCTCTCCTCTTCTGCATCTTTACAAGATACTGTAGTGTGTAGCCCGTGTTCAGAAACAAGGCATCCTCCTAGGTAACACTGGCTTATCTAAAAGCAGTGTTTACAAACAGATCCTTTTTTGCTAGTAGGCACACATTATGAGCTGAGACAGCACTGGGGCAGCATTAAAGAACACTTGTAAAAATTTTAGCAAAACAATGTTATCAACAATAGTGTACCAACAGGCTGATTATGAGCCAATAAAGAGGGTTTATTTGGTAGATTGAATTTATGTTATGGTATAAAGTGACTATTAATGTTTCTCAAGTGCCATATGTTCACCTTCATCTCTTTTTCAGTTCTTGTTTTCTGAGGCAAAATTAGAATTTATTTCTCTTCTGTCTGAAAATATCAGAGAATATCAGGGTGTCTCTTTAGACTTGTATAATGTAGTTCTTATGCTTTTATGAGTGTATCATCATTTGAGTTATTTCCCCTCTTCAAACAGTTTGCTTATGATAATGATTATAAAGTCATCTTTTTGATTTCAGTATAGCAGTAATTTGGAGACCATAGCAACATGTTTTTCTTGTGATATATGTCACTGGGAAATAGAGGTCTAGTCACCATTACCTTAAATGGTGAGAGGTTGTATTTTTAAAAGGCAGAAAATGTCTGCAGTGCGATTGAGAGCCTGGAATAGCGACTGAAGCTTTATCGCAAGCAGTACTGCTAAGCTCTATTCTGTCTATGTCTCACCAGGCTTTGATTGAAGTTCTCTTGTTCCCTTGTAATTCTTCATGCCCCACTGTCTCATACAGTCGCTAAACATCCTTGTGGTCTCCTCGGTGTTACCTGGGCCAAAAGGCATTGCCACAGCTGTCTGCCAGCTGCCCATCTGGCTGACTGGGAGCTTGAAGCTCATGCCGAAGCCTCTTGCCAGTTAAGGCCCGTCGCATCTGTGCAAACAGTATTTCATGACACAGAAACTTTAATTTTGCAGCACTGTTGCTTGGACTAGTTAGTATTGACCGCTGTAGTAAAGAAGTTATTACTGGGGAATAGATGGACAGGCAGTGTGATCACTTAATGGGCTGCATATGAGTGTAGGACAAAAACAAGTCACATACTGGTCCTGTTCTGGCAGTGCTAACCCCAAACGGATGGTTCTATCCAGCCTACCTGCCAGATTGTACGAATAAAGTATTGAATAATTGGCATGATGTCACAGGGGGACAACTCAATGACAGCCGGGGGTTCTTTTCAGTTTTGGTAGGTGTATTTAAAGTGGTACAGGCAGCAAATATCGTTGATACCAGCAAATAAAGCTGGAGCCTTACTTATCACAAAGATTGGGGCTATATGCTTCTAATGCCACAGCTGTGAATCTCATTCCTCAGGACAGCAATCTGTAAAGTTACTGTAAACACTTGGCTGTCTGAGGTTTAATTAATAAGAAGCCTTCAATAAACATCAGTTGCAATTTGGAATGTGCTGAATTAATGATTCCTGCACTCTGCCTAATGCATGTGCTGTTAAATCTATGTGCAGAGTAAGTGACACTGGCATTAATCACACCCTACGAACATCCCTGCGTGCAGAGAGGGGAAGGAAACTGCAAACCAACAGAAATGTTTGACAGACAATGTGCTTAAACATCTCCACTTAGAGGCTTAAAGGACAAAGTGTAATTATTTCACATGATAGGGAAGAAAAACATAACAAAAAGTTAACAAGTGCTTTTGATACCTTTGAAAGTTAGTGAAAAAAATTCCCTAAGTAAAACTTTATATTAAATGTGCTGCAGAATCATCTATTAGTTATTGGTACAGAATTTTCATAATGATGTTTCTTCTCTATTGTGTTTGTTTAACCAGACAGTTCTTTCCTTTAATGAATACAAATAGTCACCAAAAAACATGGAGAAAGTTACAAGGGGAAAAAAAAAAAACCTCACGCAGCTCTTCCAAAACATATGTTTTGGAACAGACTATGAAATTCTGCTCATGTACCCATGCAGAACCTGGCAGCATTTCAAATCCTGTACACCATGAAATTGATGAATGTGGTTGCTCTAAAAAGGGATAAGGGAAGAAAAAAAACCCCCTAGGTTATAAACTGTGTGCTTGCTTTGTTTACCAATCTTGATAGGTTTATGTTCATTTTCATGTTAGTTTTGTGTTCGTGTGTCAGCAGAACTCTGCCAGCTGAATCACAAGTGTCCCAACTAGAGACAATGCGGTGGCAGCGTAGTTTATAGAGAAGAAGTGCAGGAATAATCTTTCTAATCTGTTTTGTCCTGATGTAGGCTCTCGGAAGAGTTGATCCTTGCTACACTATGAGAAAGGTAGTGTGCTACCCCATGAGACAAATGTTTGAAAAAAGTCTATCTGTCTATGAGGTTTTGGATGCTACTCTTGGTTAGTATCTAACGCTGGCTTTGCTTGGCTTATAAGCAGCTATTAAGCTGAGAGACTTTATATGTCTGATCTCTATCTTTGGCTAGTAAACTTAAGAGAAGCATAATTTAAATGAGGCAAACCCAGGTTATTTTTGATGATCAAGTATTTTACAGCTGATGGGTAATAATATCCGGCCTGGCTGAACAAGGAGCTTTGCTGGGACTCAGTTAAAAAGGCAGAATTTATCACCTTTGGGAGAAGGGGCAGGCGACCCAAGAAGACTACAGGGATCTAGTTAGGTCATGAAGAGAGAATATCAGAAAGGCAGAAGTCCAGCTAGAACTCAAGATGGACACTGTTTTAAGACATAATAAAAACGGTTTTTACAACTACATTAACAACAAGAGAGCCAAGGAGAATCTCTTACCTATTACTGGATGCAGGAGGGGTACAGGGACCATTGCCACCAAGGATGAGGAGAAGGCTGTTACTGAATGCCTTCTTACCCAAGTAAAACAGATGTGTCTTCAGGAAGTACTACAATAATCTGTACAGACTATAGGAGAGTGGTTGAGTCTCTTGAGTTAGAAGAGATTTGAAGGCAAAAGATGTTAGGAGAATTTCTTTTTAATTGTAAGTAAGAATAAAGGTGGAACAGCTATTTGGAAAAAAGAAGAATCTTGAATATATTATCCACTGGGCAAAATAGAGTCCATAGTGATGAAAGCCACAGCTATACTGTGTGATTTAGTGTGATCATTCAAGGTAATTTTCAAGCATTTTCTTTTTGGCATTTGCAATTAAACAAAGCACCACAAGTGGTCTCCTTGCTGTCACTGCATTGCTGATAAGGAATTGGGTAAGTGAATGGTCACAAAAAAATAACTTTGACCTGTTCACAGTCAGAGCTGTGAAAATCGTTTGAATGCTGTTCTGTTCATAGCAGGAACAGGGTAGAAAGCCCGTCATGTGCTTCAAGATGTGTTAACCTGCACTGGCTCCTTAAGTGTAAGAAGCTTGGTGTTAATTCGCTCCACTTTTTGGCTAGTAGCTCTCTTTCAGTGGGGATGACTAAGACCATTTTTTACTTTCTCTTTTATTTTATATTAATCTATTTTGGAGAACATGGCCTCCCTGCAGATGGGTTTTGTTTGTAGCTGGGAGCCGAGCTCTGTGTCTGAAATGTGCTGTATGAGGATAGAAGCAGCAAATCTACCACCAAAAGCAGACATTCTTGTAAATATCTGGCAAATGTTGCCTAATATTTACAAGAGCTTATTATGTAGCAAAATAAAGTACAAGTGTGTACTTTTTTGTTGTTGTTGTTGCAGAATAGGATTACTATGAATTTTTGCATGAAGACCTGCTGCACTTTTACAGAAACACAGTGACATTTTGCGTTTCGCTTGCTTTGTATGGTGTGCTATACTTCATAGAGCTAAAATTCACAGTGCAGTGTAACATATTTTTTTCCAGCATTTTGCCTCATTAGTTCATTATAAAGTATGTCTATTGATACAGTCAATGCAGCATGAAATTATATTGAAAGTATCAACTTATCATTTTAAGAAGTGTTTTTATATTGGAAAGAACATTTTATAGTAGTTTTTGATATCCAATACCTTTAATATTACAAAAATTATTTCACAAACAAAGATATCTTTTGGAATAGCTACTCTGGCAACAAGAATTCTAGAAATGATGTAGCGCAAGTTAGGGAAACGTAACTAGGATGATACTTGAATGACTGTTAAGTTTAAGTAGGCTCTTCTAGTAGGATGCTGTTCTGAGACAAGCTGGAAGTTGTCTACATTAGTGCATGGAAAATATTTATCTCGGATTTTAAACTTCTTGTGGAGTTCTGACATGTCACTGGAAGTAAGATAAAATACCCTCTATTCATTATTGTTATTTGAAAATTTGAAATACTGGAGCCAGGGTAATTTTGGTGAAATCTTCTTCCTGCTGTTGACGTGCTTTTGTCCAAAATTCTCTTAATGTAGTGATAGGCATCCTGCTTTTAAATGGTTACCGTTTGATTTTTAGAATACATAGAAAGGCACTTAAAAACTGTATCGGGTTTGCTTGGCAAGGTTTTAGTAGCAGGGGGGCTACAAGGGTGGCTCCTGCAAAGTGGGGGTGCTACTAGGAGCTTCCCCTGAGTGTCAGAGCCAATGCCAGTGGGCTCCAAGATGAACTCGCCACTGGGCTGGTCCAAACCCACCAGCGCCAGTGATGGCATTTTGTAGAGATATAGCTAAAAAATAGAACTGAATCAACAGGTAGGGAAACATAAATCATTGCAATAAAGGACTTTGTGTTCCTCTATTCATGGCAACTTCTCCTCTGTGCCTTTTCCTGCCTTACCTGGCATATTTACACTTTTTTCAATGTATATTTTCTCCAGGAAAACAGTATGAAGTGTGTGTGTGTATAAAAGGGCTTGATAAGGATCAGCATTTTTAGTGATGACTTTCAAATGAAGTATCAAAATGCTTTTTTTTGTTGTTGCTGAAGCCTAATTGTGTCAAAACAGACAGACTTCTTTATCCTGTCCCAGAGAGTTGATATCACACTTCCAAAAATGATTAAGGTGCAGAGGGACAGGGATGGGAAAAGCAGAAAACAGCACGATACCCGGGAAGTGTTTAGGCTTTCACTAATGTGCTTGCATCAGGCAAGGGGGAAGTTGTCTCAGCATTGTGATCTGAGGTGGGATTTACAGGTTGCTTGATGTCTCTTTAAAAGAATGGTTTCTTTGCTCTTGGCGTGGTGCTGGTGCTCGCAAGAGTCACTGCTGCTGCTTGATGCTTCGTACCTGTGCCTGCTCTGGAAGAAGATTGCTGTGACCGCGCTTCAGGGCCATCCTTCCTGTGGGCTCAGCTCTACCACGTAGTCAGACATTCCGAGTCCACTGTCTGTTTAAAGAGAAAGATAAAAGGAAATAGAGTAAGGAAATCAACCTCCCCGAGAGAATAGTGCCATAGTAGATCTATTTCTGAACAGCTGTCCATGCATGAGTTTAGCATTTACCTGGATATGTGTAGCTGCAAAGCTCAGTGAGAAAAAAACATGACTCACCTGTGACATGTTATTTTGTTTTACAGGAAAAGGCTCAGTGCTTTCAGAAGGCTCTTGCTTCCCAGGCAGATAAATCCACACAGACAGAACTCGTGGTCCATGATGTAAGTAGCTGTATCGAGCAGTATTTTTTATCATCCTTGTGGGTGTTCAGACTTCTGTCAGCCTGTTTGCCTCTGCTGCTGTTGTGCCCGTGCATTGATTTAGGGGGATTTACTGGGACACCATTCATCCTTTGCTCTTAAATTGTTCGAAAACACCTTCTGAAACACGAGAAGATAATTACAACTACTGCCAGCATACCTATGCCCTATTAATTTTATACCTTACACAGGGCTGAGGATTAGCTTAAGTGAATGAGGAGGACATGCATTAGTGGACTGTAGGGGTTTTTTTCAGTATTCATTTACAACTGTATTTGCAATTTCATGAGGTTTTTATGTTTATAATCACCATATGCTGTCCAAACAATATTTAGTTTTTAAAGATAATGGAATAAATACAGTTTTGCCAAGTGATGTTAGAATTCTGCTTCCTGGAGAGCATCTGTCAGAATTTCTGCTAGAAGATGACTCCCTAGTATGTATCCTCATGCAAGAGCATAGTCAAGGAAGATTCCTTAAATGTAGAAATTTCTTTTTTGTTCCCATTTTTTTATATGGAAGTATTCTGTCTGTGGGAAATTGGTTGAATATTTGTAAGAGATTAACCTGTTTACATGAGCCTTCTTGAATAATCTTTGATTAAGAATGCCACAATGTGGACTATATAGCACAGTTCTGTGATTTGAGCAAAATCTAACAATACTGATTACCAAAGACTGTTCTGCAAAATAAGGCTGTGGTTCCACATTGTTGTACGTCAACAAGTTGCTTCAAATTTATAAAAAGAACTTCAGAAGTTCAGTATTCAGTTACTTAAAGTACATTTTGTATCAGTGAAGCATTAAATATTGTCTTCTGAGTTTTGGAAAGTCTTCTGAAGATAGGAACATAAACATTTTGCATTTTAATCAGAAAAGATCTTCAGCAAACTGCAGCTTGGTGTAGTTTCAGACCTTTAATCTGATTTGGGTCACTAGTACTAAGTTGTGTGGTTTGTTGGTGTGGGTTCTTTTGTTTTTGGGGTTTTTTTTAAGTAAAATGCTTTAGACAAAAATGTAGATATAATAGTTATTTTTATATGTTTTAATCAGCACTTGAGGGTTTTGATTTGGTGTGGGGTTTGTATATTTGTTTTTGGTTTGTTTCTTTTAGGGGTGGGAGGGGTGTTGTTTGGGGTTTTTTTTGTATTTTTTTTATTTAGGCCAATAAGTCAGTACATGTGTACTGATCTGCACTAACTTCTTGTTCATGGGTTGCCAAATATGAACCCTGATGTTCTGCTGTGTCTGAAATAATGTCTGATGGAATTTGCTGAAATTCTGAGGTGTGTATATTAATGGTAAAAATCCCATAATGTTCAAAAATACTTGAAAACTTTTCTGTATGTTGCAATTCTATATCCTTTTCTTCTGGGACTAATTACCCTTAACAGCTACTTTATTACATCTTAGGTGTTAAATAAAAATCTTCCACTAAAAATGGGAATAAGCAATTTGTAGGATTGTTTTGCATTTTGTTGGGTTTTTTGTATGTTTGGGTTTTTTTAAACAGATGTGACTTAGTTCTCTCTCAAACTGAATATGTAGTACCTCATGCTGCAGAGATCCATGCTATTAATAGATACTTTTTTTTTTTTTTTTTTTCTTTTCCCTTTTTCCAGTCTATGTTCCCTTGGAGCTTGAGCAGGGGGAAGGGTTTCTGTCATTTAAGTAGCTGATTGGCAATTCTGCAATAAAATTAGAACCCCCTCCCACAAACAGATACAGATTTCTGGCTGAGATCTGTGTATTGAAGGTAATAATAACAACAATAATTTAAAAAAATCCTTTTCTTTACAAGCATTCTTTTCAACATTAGTGGAATGCATTTTCAACTTTCCCTTGGTAAAATGCCTCTACCATGGCACGGCTGCTATCGAATCTTTTCTTAGATAGGGTGATACAATGCAAGAACAACAGGGAATATGGAATGCTTTTGTATGGAACACCACATCCACCTGTGTTTATTGTGTACAGAGCAGTTGTCAACATTGCGTTACAAGGAAATTATTACAGAGAAAGTTGAATTAATCTAGAGGAATAAGACATCCTTACTGTGATCATCATGAGTGGAATTCAATGAAGCAGAATGTGCAAATAGTGCTAACACTTTTCATAATATTGTTAAAAACTTTTGGCCACTTTTTTATTAGATTGTGCAGCTTTTCTTCAAGGGAGAGCTGTTAGAGGTGGTGGTAGGTTCAGCTGTGTTTCTGTTGAAATGAAGTTGCAATTACATTTGTATTCTTTGCTTTTATGTGAGATTGTAAAAAGCGAGTTGTAACCCTGGCAAGTAGTATATGTACATCATTTTATTCAGGACGTGTGTATAACTACAAGATTAGTGTGCTAATGTGAAGTTAAATTAAATAGAAAAGCACAAAACAGATGAGAGAATTCAAGCTATAATTTTCACCCCATTAGTCCCATGTTCTAAGAACAGCATACACTGAATACTTAAGATACCTAGTTTAATGTGGAAGCAGAGAATGTAAGTTCGTTCCATCATCACTAAAGATTTGCTGCTATAATTCCAAACAACAACAAAAAAAGTTACCTGTTTTATTTATCCTTAATGCAACTTTAGAAGCTAGCAGTAATTGGATGAAAGTGTTATCAGGAGTTTGCATAGCATTATTTCATCAGTGTTGCACAGACACTGACATACGCTTTAGAATTTCAGAAATCCTTGTTAGTGCTTCTGGGAATAGTTTGCTTTGTATTCTTTCCTATTCTTTTGTTTCACTGTGTAAACTTAATAGTTGCCTATTTTGCAGTGAAAAAGAATCCTGAGACAGGTTAGCTCCCAAAAGAAAGCAATGCTCTGCTTTATTTGACTTGCGTGCAGAGACGCTGACTATTCTTCAGCCTCGGAGTTCATTTATATGCATCATTAAAAGTAAATGGAATTTGGACTTTTGACTTGGACAAGGAATGAATCCTTTGGTCCATACAGTAATGAGAAAAGGCTGCGTTTAGGAAAGAATGGGTGAAGGAGGAAGAAATGCATTATCTGAAAGGGAAGAAATGTTCTTATCTCTGTGGAGCTCTGAAAATGTTCAGTGTTGAGTGTTTTGGGTAAGTGGGAGGTGACCAGAATGGAAGTCAATATAGTTAGTACTTTTAATGTTAGTGGGTATGAGGTTTCATTGCAGTCAGATTCTGGCTATCAAGATGATCAGCGAAGTTTGAAATCTCCTGCAACACACATGAATTGTTGGATAATACTTCTAATAGATTTCTCTGTTTTCTCCCACGCATTACTTGCAGAGTTTTCAACTGAAATTACTTTAGAGCATTGTATTAGCAAGCAAGAGGAAGGTGAAGTCTGTAGCAGTAAAGATAAATGTTTCTCATAAAAACCTGGTTGAACCAGAAAGCACACTGCTTAATCTTTTTTTCTCTATTAAAATGATCTAATATGAAACTTAATTATGGAATTAAAATATAAAATTTAAAATACCTTTTGATAAGAAGAAAAAAGATCTTCCATGATGAGAAATGCTAGTTTCCTTAAGTGAGTAATGTCTGATTTGACTAAATTGAAAGTAAAATATCAAGCCAGCTGCTGTATATGTTCAAGGGAAGACATCAGAAAGTAATCAGACTTCTTAGAAAGCTAATAGGTTTGTATTGCAGAATGTCAAAAGATCTCCACCTTGTGATAGTCCTAAATCTATTCTGTTTCCCAATATGCGTACTTAGAATAATTTAAAACACATTGGGAGTCTTGCAGAAAGAGCTGTATCCGAAACAGATTGACATGGGAGACTGATAAATAATAAAAGATTAACGTGTCTGGAATAAACGACGTCAGTTTAACTTACTTCACCTTCCCTTGTTTGCAAAGCCTGTTCATATCTGTCTTGCCATGCTAATTCCTTTCCTGCACCTTCCTCGAGCAGTCATTTTCTCACGTCTGGCTTCCTTTTTTTTAGTATGCAATTTCAAAAATGCCATTTCAAACTCTACATCTGTTTTAGGATATCCTACTCATGCAAACTCTGCCAAGTTTTTCATTGATTAGAAGTGAAATGTTAGGCTGAAGGTTTTTTTGGTTTTAATGACTGCCTTCCGCCAGCCCTTACCAAAGGTCCTGCCTCACCATCAGCCCCCACCGTGCTTGCCCTTTGAATTCCATTGGGACGTGAAGTCACGGGCACTGATGAGTTGTTACACCTAGTACTGCTCCTCACAGGGATAAACAGTTTGTTACCAGAGCTGAACTTGCCAGGGGACGCTGGCTTGTGCTATAGAAAAACTGATAGAGTTGTTCAGTGAGCTTCAGAAGTAGCTGGGTTCTGGAACAGAAACTGAGACTTGCCTTGTGGACAAGAGAGGCTCTCACTAGTCATTGTATTTCTGTGGCTGATTATCAACAGGTACTGCGCATTTAATTTTGCCATCTCTAGGAATAAAGAATAGTAGAATTCACATTCTGTAGTAATGCTCAGTTGGTCTGAGTGATCTTCAGTTTTGATTTGTGGAATGCAAGTTGGCTTCTGGCTGCTTGTACAAATAAACTTCGTGCTGTTTAAATATTTGTAGTACTATGTGGTTTGATGATATAGTAGCGGAGTTTCCTCAGAGACCAGGATTCAATATAACACTGTAGTCTCTATATCTTTAGAAGTACTGTTTCCCTGTAATACGCTCTGCAATAACAGTGCAGTTTTTTCTTGACTGTGCAGTTTTCCATCTACTTATTCTACCTTTCTCTGTCATCAAGTTCTTCTGTCTTTGTATTTGCAGTTATGCTGTTGCTGTCTTGCTTTTCAAGTGCAGTAAAATAGAGGTGCTTAGAATTATTGACCAGACCTAGTAACTTTTACTGAGGTGTCTTGGGGTGGAGGAGAAAGAGCCAGGGAAGGAGCGTGTTTAGTTATTACTGCTTTCCCACTTTCTGCTTTAGCTCCATGACTGGCTTCTCCTTAGGGTTCTGCAGAAGCTTCATTTTTTACTTCAGCATATCCATCTAGACACTTTATCTCATTTATTAATTTTTACTTCTAATTTCTGTGTAGCACTTGTGCGTATGACTTACCAAGATGTTATTGCAGCAGTGTATTTTCAGCATGGTATAGTTAAGATTGTTCCTATTGTAAAGAAGCTACCAGGCAGTTCGTGACATCTCTAACTATTAATTAAGTGAGCAGTTATCCCTAGACTTAATAACATGTTTTTACTACATCTATTCTGACCTGTTACACTAAGAATAGCAAGAAGTAGGACGCTGAAAAACAAGATCTCAGTAGTTCCTATTTGATTGAAATAAAAGAGCCATCCTTGTCCCACTAGATGACACCTTGCTGCCTCTGTTCCTGCGTTAGGCTGACAACAGACAGTGCCCTCTTTGTAAGGCCAGGGAGCGGTTTGGGAATGCCACAGCAGCACTGAAATGGTTTTAACTTTGTTCAAAAGAATGAAGGGAGGATTCAGTGAAGTGCATTCAGCAACAGTCAGAAATTCCCAGAGAGGGTTTTGCTATAGGCTTTGAGTATTTTTTATTTAAAATGATAAAAACTTGGATTCCCATTGAAGAAAAGACATGCAGAATTCAGAAATGAGGCATGGATAATCAGTGCATTACAAAGCAACACGTATGATTTTGTCATATGAGGATGTTTAGAGTGAGTGCTTTTTAATCTACTCACACAATTGTATCATCATGTGAAAATGTTTTCCTGTTGTGTGCATGCTGCATGTCGAGTCCCGTGTTAGTGTGCAGTAGCTCACTCTAGTGACCTTCTTCCTGCACAAACATGACATCTGTTGTGTGTAACTCTTCCCTAACTACAAGTGTGTCATGTACAAGCTGACGAGTCGTATTTCTGGTTTCATGTGCGTTGTCACTTAATTCCTAGTTATCTTGATCGCTAGTGTGAAAGAAGCTTTATTAGAGCTTGCTGCCTGCATGTGCATATACATCAGAAATTAGCATTTTTCCTTTAACTTTATGTTGCCATCAAACCATGCATCTCTATCATTTGATTTCATTTCTTTTTTCTTTTTTTCTTTTTTTTTTGTCTCTTTTTTTTTTTTTTTTTTTTTAAAGGCCCCGTGGAATTCTCCATGTTCTGAAGGCTTAGTTTCCAAACCAATCAGCATCTCATTGGTTCCATCATTACTAAATTAAAACCCAACATCTGGACATTCTGCACTTATGGATTTAATTAAATACTACTGTATATGAAATGAGCTGCAAGATTTGCAAGATACTTGACATTATATTTGTATTATCAACAGTCAAACATCACTTTTGGCAATAATTTCTTCATTATTAAATATATCTTTGAATAAATTATTAGTAAGCTATGACAAAGTTATTCTCTGAAATAAAACTTTATTATTATTATTATTGTGCACTTAATCATCCATTAGCGATCCACTACAAGAAAGAAAATTCTTCAGTGATGCTTGTCTCTGAGATTGAAAAAACATGTCCTCAAGATCTGGAAACTCAAGGAAACTATTAGGTTTTAAAATCTGATTTGATTTTTTTTGTTTGGTTGTTTGGTTGGTTTTTTGTTGTTGTTGTTTTTTGAGTTTGGTTTTTTGGGGTTTTTTTTTGTCTTCCAGTAATAATACTTTTGCACCCAGCGTGAATACAGCACCTTTCAATATGTGCCCTGTTTGATGAATGTTCATAATTATGTATGTAATTGTCATGTGTGATTCAGGAGACATTTCTGCAGGGGATCTGGCAAGCCTTACAAGGTCAGAACTCACCCAGATTTATGTGAGGAAACAGGAGAGCTGATCCTAAAAACACAGTCTGATTTTGTAATTGGTTGAATTTTACTTTAATTTTATCTTATTTTCTGAGTACTTCAGCTTCTGAGAGACATAACTAAGACAGCACCAGTACACGCGAGCAAAGCAAATACTGCATTTGCAGGACGTGACTGTGCTACTTGAGTGGATAACAGTAGTGGTCCCTGCAGGGTGGGGAGATAGTCACAGGTTTGTGGATGTTTTAAGAAAGAAGTCAGAAGAAAACTGGAGAGCTCACCACAAACCCTGTCACCACTATTAGTTGCTTCAGTGTTCCCTTACCCAGGATTGCCTTCACTCACTGGAGGAGATGCTCTACATCGACCCTTACCAGGTAAGATAAAACGGTGCTTGTGCCACCTGGATTCTTAAAGCTTTCTTGCTAATACCTGTTCTTACTAACAAGCGACAGTGCTTGAATCTTAGTACTGTGCCATTTTGATCAGGTCTCATAGTATAAAATAATACCAGCTACTCAGATGGAACTCGTGTTTAGCACCTGTGGCTTTAATGTCAATCAGAGAACACACTATTCTCTTTTAAAAATAACATTTCACCAGTTATTCTTTCATGGATGCGAACTGAGAATAAAAGCAATCAACTAAATACTCAAGCAAGTCTTAAAAGCTGCCTTCACAGGTGGGGTTGTGTTATGTTGGCTGGTTCTGTACCACTTAGCATGGTGTTACTGTTTATCAAACTTATATTAACTTTTCTTCTTTTGCTTATAACTGTCATCTTCAGCATCCTCTCTTGCCCTTTCTGTCAGGCTTCCTGAAACTTCTTAGTGTGTGTAATTGCATAATTCTTCCTGTATTTTTTGGTATTACCTTGAAAAAAACAAAACTTAAATAGCAAATACATTGTTTAAAGAAACAGAAATGAGCGTGTGCATATTATCCATTTGATCTTCACCTTCATTGTTGGTCTGTTGCCATTCTTCCTTCTCTTCCTTGGTACCAGAAAATCCTTCCTGCACAGAAATGCCAACCGCTCGCTGTCTGTTGTGCTTTCGCTTGTCATCACCATCTTTATTACGGCAGTATTTTCAGTCAGTGTAGCATACTGTTCTGTCAATACCATTTCAGGATTCCAATGAAAAAAACAGTTTTGCTTCCTAAATGAATAAGGTATTTACCTGTTCCTCCTAAGTCAATGACAGAATACTTAAAATACTCCAACAGCCAATGTATTTCTAAACCTGTCCTCCGATAGAGGTGTTGCTAGCAGCTGTCATTTCAGTGCAGAACTGAACATGGCCCTTTGACTTTGGGGATAAAGAGCATAAGAGTTGGGATTTCAACTTCCCCAAGTTTCCCAACTACCCATCGTTTCCAATATCTTTTTTGCAATTTCTTTGGTCTATTTTCATTTTTCTACAGTATGAACCAATAAGAAATTCTTTAGGTTTGGTTTTTTGCTCAGAGCATTCAAATGGTTTGAAAAATAACCATGATTGACGAGTGATAGTCAGACTTCAGGGAGACATAATCAGTATCGCTGTATGCACAGGCAAAAACTTAGTCTAATTAATCTTACCAGTCTGATCAAAGATTATTTTTTATTATTATTCCAATTACAGTGATACTAGCACATCTAGTTCAAGCAGGCAAAAGTTAAATGTACAAAGTTGCTCGTACCTACTCCGTTCTTTGTCGTATCACTCGCTCTCGCACAGCCTCTTTGTGAAGGTTGATGGCTTCAGGTCGGTCGTGGGCATGGTAACACTGGTAAATGTGGTACCACAACTCCTGGGAAGGAGTCCGACGTTAACGATGATTTCTTTCTCTTCATTCTGGAATCCAGCTGGGATCTCACTGATATGTTCGTTAACATGTCACACCTTGCTGTTTATTATGGATTTCAAGTCCACATGACCTCTCTCTTATCCTTACAACTGGTTTTACTACACTCCAAAGATTTATTTTCTTTGATGGTGAGTAGCTGGCCATTGCTGAGTTGTTCATAGTTCTGGGGTATCTGACATCATCCAATTTGGATTGCTTATTACTGGAAGGTCATTATTCACAGAGTAAACGCTTGTTGGTGCTATCTGTAAGATAGAAATATGTAGCTGACAAAGCCACCGCTGTGTGCTCCTGCTACCGAGAGCTTGTTCTGCAAGCCCAGTACCAAGTGTTAGCTACACAACTGAAAAGCTGAACAACAGCTGGTGAAAAAAAAAGTGACAGTAACCTGGGCTTTAGATAACTGCTCTTAAGAGCTGAAGCAAATACAGCAGGCAGGGCTGACAAAACCAAATGTTGATGCCCATGTTGTTAGCTTCATCCAAAGCCTGTGTCTTGTTAGAAGCAATGGCAGCACCACGTTAACTGGGATACAACGGCAAAACAGCATTGGCAAAAGACTTTGTTCTCATTCTGAGCTTTGACATTTTACAAGTGCAAAGGTTTGTTACTTTAACTAGCACACATTGTTCTTCCTGATGCTTGGCAAGTACTACCAGATAAACTGAGCTTGCTCTCTGCGCTTTGCTCCAGGGATTTCCAAACGTGCAAGTGCAGTGCCGTTTCATACAGCATTAAGAGAGGAAAAAGTAGAAATTCAGTCACTGGATTTACAGTTAACAGAGGTGCAAAAACATTGACATTTTTGTTGTTCTTAAGTAGCTAGGAGATCAGTAGCTTATCTTCTGGAGATGAGTTTACCCGGTACTAACCAGTAGGTTTTAGGCATGTGTACACTACTTGGTCATTTAGATTATGGTTTAAACTTTTCAGTATGCTTCAGACTTATATAAATAAGTATTAAAACTAAAAGAGTTTAGGAGGAAATGTTACCATGCAAAATATGACCTATGTTACCCCAGTAGTAGCGCTAGAAAATGCCATTTCTATCCCTGGCCTGTTGCTAGTACTTTCTCAGTAATGGAAGTGCAGTGAGAGCCAGATCCAGGCTGTGTACTCTGCCTTCATCTCAATACAGTGCTCTTTTAGTATTCATTTATTCAGCTTTAGTAATGGAAGTTTCTACTTCTTAAGGGTCAACAGAATATTAACACTAATGATAAAGCAACAAGAAGGAGCATGAAGGGAAGGATTATAGATGAGATTTGGGGAACAGAAATATGTTTCTTTTGTAGTGTACAGGTCATTAAATTGAAAACAGACTCTACTGGATACCAGCAATAAAAGGGGGGGGACGAACGACGTGTGTGTTTTGTTGCTAGTGAATGCACTGCAAAAAAACTTGCACAGATATATTTCTGTTTGCGCATGTACTAAGTCATGCTGAAGCTGAGAGCACATGAATTAGATACCATATTACAACCTTATATTCAGTACAAGCTTCATTATTTCCAGGAAGATTTTTGTTCGTCTAAAAACAGCCAGGAGAAGCTTGGCGGTGCTGTTAATGTTAACTGTCGTCATGAAATTAAGTGATGGCTTTTTATTTGATGCTAAAATAGGAGGGCTTGATCTATATTGTGTAATGATGCATACATACTATTGAATGCTTGGAGAGAAATTCCAACACCTTTGCTAACGTAAGATTATGTTTTAAATGAAGAATGAAGCAAGCACAACTGCATGAGATGATAGAGGCTGTAGGATCTTCTTACCTTATATTTACGAAACAATTTTAAGTGCACACATCAGAGATGTGATTTTCCTGTGAGCATTAGGAAGTGACCATGTGATTATGTATTTGTGCATCTGTGCACATCTGTATTTCATTTTCCAGTCTGTTACTTGATTAGGGAGGAGTAATTGAAAGACAGATAAATTTAGTACAGGGGTCTTGTTGTGAATAAATTCTTCAGAGAGAACCTCTAAGAAATGGGCAGATTTCATGTATTACAGAAATAAAGGCAATGTATAAAAAGACAGGTTTTGCTGGTTAGAGTGGAAGTGATTGCAGCACATGAATAAAAATCCAGAGACTAGCGATGTACAGCCGGCTGTTCAGACGTCTATCTGCCCATGCCCCCAGTGTCACAATTCTTCTGGAGGCTGGTGAACTGTGTGTGTCAGATGGTTCAAGCCTCAGAAAGAAAATGTTTATAAATAACATCATTCCTATGTAATTACATTCTCAGAACAATTAGCCTTCATGAATGACACAAAGACTGGAGTTTTGCATGCAAGCTGACTTGAAAAATCAGCTAATTGTTTGGGCTACTGTATTAAAGTACATTAATACTGGAATTCTTTCTTGGTACTATAGAATTAAGAATGAGCGTTTCGATAAGAGACTATTGATCATGTTCAGTTTATTTAGGAAAAAGTGATCTTCACTGTCTGTGCAAAGGCCTAAGTTTAAAAAGAATAAGTAAATCAGTATTTACTCTGTTCTGCTGGGATACAGTCTTCCCCATTCTCATTCAAAATAATCTAGTGATCAAATTTTGTGTAAGGCCAAAGTAAAGATGGCACGTTTTTCAGAGGGCAGTTCTGTGCTCGTGCTGGTGGTGGGTTAGTGTTGCCTGGGATACTGCTGTCTGGAAGATCTCTGGCAAGTGGTGTGCCTCGTCTGTAGTAGCAGCCCTGTGTAGCAGGTGATTCTTTGTCCCATTTTCTGTTAAATCCCTACAGCACATGAGAGTGTGCAAGCTTGGTGCCTGCCAGATAGGAGTTGGACAGCAGGTAGAGTTCAACATTCAAATTGGGGCTGCACATTCTGCAGCAGCCATTTCACAAACATCTGTTGAAGACTGACAGTATAATCTGTGGGAATAAACTACTTGGTGGCAAAATAATAATAATAGTCTCTTACAGAAATTTGAGTACAATTCTTTTAGGTACATTTCTTACACCTGCTCTTGTATAAGCAATAAAAATTGTATTTACAAATCTTTTTCAAGCAATACAGATGTGAACCCACCAGTAGTTTAATTAGAAAAGCTTTTTAAAAATTCCTTGTTACCAATCTCCTAGATGTGATCTGGATGATCCGGCTGATAAAATAACATGGACAAGTAACGTGAAAGACCAAGAATAAAACTAGTAAGAACAAGGAGGAAAACAAAACCTTTATGAACCCAGCAGAGAACGCTTATGTCCATCCAGTATTTTATTTACTTCTTAATATTTCCCTTTACAACAAATGTCCAGGGAGAGCAATAGATCTGTCTTCTGACGGACTTCACAGCTCAGTGCTCTTTCCTGATGTTGACCATTAGTAGCCAAAAAGTAAAAGAAAAAACAAGTGTCTCGTGATGTTACTGGTAAACTGCCCAGTCTACCAAAGGAGGCTAGGGATTTTCTTAATCTGAAGACTGATAATTGCTGATAGGCCTATTTTTTATGCGTTTATTTCACTTGTGAATCTCTATCTTAACAATGTCCTTGAAAGAATATGGTCTTGTCTAGGTTTAGTTTGATTATTTTTCTTTATGATATTGGTCTAATTAACATACTTCTCGTCACCTACAGCAGTGATAAAACTAGTATCCAATATTTAAGATATTTTTTTAATGGGTCTTTTTCAACAGTTAACTGTCATCATAGCTCTTTGTTGAACACGTTTATGCTGAGACACAGATTAAGCAGGTATTATATATATGGCACATATATTGCCAAAAGAAGGTGCCAGATGCTTGAATCTAGGAGCTTTTTGTACTCTCTTCAGCAGGATGGTAAGAAATTAGTTGGCTGACTCCATTTCTAAATCCCAGGTTTTTCTCTCTTCTTTCTCAAATCTCTTGTTGCCATGTGTGCAAATTTCTCTTGCTGTTGGGAATACTTGCAAAACCTGTTGTTGGTGGGGCTTTTGTTCTGGCTCATTATTTTCCCTTTCTGTTGCTCCTTTGCCTGTTTCCTTTTATCTTGCTGTGTTGTTTTTACTCTCTCTCCACATTACAGTCCCATTTGGCTCATCCTCTCCTTTCTTTCTTTTTTATAAAATGTCATTTTTATCACCCATAAAGCATGCTTCTAAAACTTCAACAATACCAGAAACCAGAAAGCCACACTTTTTCTTTTAACTTGTTTTTCCTCAGTCTTTTTCTTTTTTTTTTTTTTTTTTTTTTTTAGACAGAAGGGAAGAGAAAAAAGACATCTAAAGCAGACTACCAATACAGAATAATTCTCAGGACTGAGGTGATATTTTTGCTGTAGCTCACAATGTTAGCTGCTATGTTCAAAATATGTAAAAAGAATGCCACTTTCAATTCTGTGGACGTTAAGGTAATTTTAGTTATCTTTTTAAATGTCTAGAAGATTATATTGGTTTATTTCATCTTATATAAGAAATTCCTCTAAAACTTGTTTACCCACTCTTTGGTTCTCTTGAACGGTTTGTAACAGATTCTGGTTGGCAAATATCAAGAGCTTTACTGTATGCTGTCAAGTTGGACTGCACAGACAACAGCTATTTCAGCTGATGGTGCAGATTTCATTTAATTAAAATACTTCAAAATTCTTCTCAGCATCTATTGAAAACTTTATAGACTGCCAGAAGGCTTACTTTGCGCTAGTGCCTCGCAGTACGTTACATTTCATAATGCAATGAGTTTTCAGTAGGTCCTGCCACTGCTCTGGCTAGACACAGAATGCTTTTTGGTTGTTTGTCATGTCAGACTTTGGAGGAAGATCCCAGCACGGGATGCTGGAGGGTGCAGAGAGAGCAGTGATGTGGCGTATTCCTCTCTTACATTGCTAATATGCTCACTTCTGTACAGATCTCAGTCCTTTTTGTGACACGCAAATACCATAAAATTCATAAACTTGACTTTTAAAACTCTAGGTGAGTTACTGTTATAATATAGATAGGAGGATTTAGTATTCTGACAACGTTGGGCAGCTTTTCTCCTGCTGAAGACACTCATTTCAGCTTGGTTTCTATCCTGCATTGTCCCAACTGTTGCTTCCTCTCACCCTTTGGTTGTAAGTAATGGATGTGATGTGCTGCTTTACTCCTGATAGATTCAATTAATCTATGATTAGGACCAGTATTTCTGCGTAAGCATAAAAACACCTCTTCAAAAACTTCAGGCCACGTGCTCATAAAATACTTATCTTGTTCTTGTATTAATTTGAGTAGATTATTGCTGAACCAAAAAAAAAATCTTACTGAAAACATCTGGGAACTCAGGGCCATTGGAGATGTGTCATGGCAAGATTTCACCACCTTTTCATGGGAAGCCTTTTAAAGGCCAGGTTAAAGGAATCAATGCACTATTGTCTAGGGGAAGCGTGCTGGTGCTTCAGGTTTTCTTTGCCATCAGTCAAAGAGAGAAAACTTCTGGAGAAGTGTATATGGTGTACAGCTGAATATCTATAGCCAGGGGAAGCTCTATTTTGACTGAAGAACAAGGAAGAAGAGCATCATATTAAACTATCCTGAGGCATTAGGGTGAGCCACTCAAAATCTCTTCTGCACTTTTTCTTAGTACTTGGGGTTTCTTTTGCACACAGTAAGTATTGGGGTTTTTTTTCCTTTTTGCTAAACACATTGCCAGAATTCAGTAAATGTAACCACAAGAGGAATGTGATGTGTTATTCTGTAACCCCTAGCTGCATAAATGTGATGCACTGTGTGTATGTGTGTAAGAGGTGGCGTTTCAAATAACTAGTGGGGAATCTTCCCATGGTTACATGACAATTATTCACTCTCACACCTCTCCCAAGACCGATGCCTAGGTCAGTTCCCACAGGTTAACATTAAATACATTATTTCTGAAAAGGGTCGAGGGAGGGGAGCAGGGATAAAGACTGTGCAATATATTTAATGAAATATTCATTCCTTAATTTTGGGGGGGTTTTGTATTGTACCTTTTATTTTGAAATGTTCTCTGGAAACGTCCAGTTTTTGCACTCCCTGCAGTGACCCATTATGATTCTCTAATTCCCTAGTCTCTGCTCCTTGCTGCATTTCTTTTTCCTCTTTTTCTTTCTCTTTGTCAGCACTTTGGTTTCCCCGCTACTTCTGTGCTCAGTTTCAGAACAGTCTTCTTCCCCATCTGCAGTTTTCATTCTTCTTTCCCTGAAATGTCTTTTTTAATTATTTATTTTTTTACGTTGTAGTCATATTAATAGTGCAGAACCAATAACTTGGAGTGCAAGTTTATACGGAGCAAGCGTGATTCACAGTTAATCTCCGCTTGCATATGCTATTACAATATGCTAATTAATCCTATTTACAGAGACAAATTATGATTAATGCATATCCTTAAAATTTACACCTATTACCCAGAATATAATCTCCAAATTTGTGTAAATAGAAGTTATACTTGTGAACGTTGTAGATAATAAGCTATTTTCTGAACTTACATTTGCATGTGCAAGGACTGCATTGTATTTACATTTGCAAACAGGCTTTGTTCTCAGTACTCAGCGTGCCATGAACAGAATAAAATAACGTGACATTTCTGGCACAGGACCAAAACATATATCTGAAACCTGATTTTGAATCTAGATTGTCAACTGTATTATCAGTTTTCAGGTCATAATGTGTTTTGCGTATCCTCCTCAGTTGAAAGTGGATGGTGGCTTTAATGAATAGCTTTGTTCCTGTAGGTTTTTCATGAACATGGTAACTATATGTATGTGCTTTTGATTTAGTTAATTGCTTGAAAAAAGTCTCCAGGGAAAGCTTTTGAGATGCTTCCATTGGAGAATGAATCTTTATACGTTGAACAAATGTGATCAGTATTGGAAGAAAAAGAAAAAAAAAAAAAAGAATTGAATGGAGAACAGCAAAAGCAAAACCTGTTACTTACTGAGGCTTACCTGAGATTTCCAGGTCTGTTTTTTTGTTACTACTTGATATGTCTGTGACTGTTCAGACACTGTCACATTTTTGTATGCATCTTATTTAAAGAAAGAGTTATGAACTAATGCATTTTTGGGGCCAGAAGAGGGCAACAACAAAACATCATTGGGATTGAGGTAGCAAGACAAGCTTTTCTCAAATGATTTAGTCAAATGATTGGTATTAGCATTTATTTCAGAAAACTAGAACACGATCCTCTACTTGCAAGTTTTCATTATTAGTTGCACTTTTTATCCTTCTGTAGACTCTGTCTACTCTCATTTTCAGTTCTGAAATCAAGCTCTTTGCTCTTTACCTCATATTAATTCTCGAGGTCCACAAAAGGCATGTGAATCCAAATTCGCATGCTGGGATACTGCTGTGGCACTGAAATCTCTGCCCAGTTGCCTACCTTTTATAATGTGTATCATTTCCTCAGAGTACTAGCTGGAAAAGAGTTGGATTTTATTCAGAAGCGTGAATTTGATTTTTAAGTACTGATAGTTGTTACCCTAAAATTTGTATGCGTTTGTCTAAGGTGTTATTAAAAAAAGCCTTCAAAATCAAAATGCCTGGTATGATAAACAGAGCTGCCTTGGGATTCGATTCAGATAAATTACAGTTATTCAGTAGGTCTCTGTTCCCATTATTTTTAAAACTTCAAGTCTGTAATTTATGCATTGCTATTCTTAAAATGATGTCACTGTTGAACTTCAAAGACTGTCCACAAGATGTGAACCAGCAGTAGTTTACGTAGCAATGTTTGCCAGGGACTTAGGAGAGCTGGAACAATCACTGCTAAGGCAGTTTGAGTCTCCGTGTGTGTCCTCATTTGAGGTATTCACTTGTGCTGAATGTCACCTTAAATAATATTTTCCGAGGCCTTAAGAAAGCAGAGTGATTGCAGTAATAACGCCAGTTATCTGCAGACTCTGAATTGCCACCACACCCCGGATTGCTGCAGCATTTTGCACCTTAGCTATTCCTCACCGCTGGAATGCAGATGAACCAGCATGGTTGCAGGGACCAGACACATTTCAGTCAGAAGTCAGTTTAGTTTGTATATATGTATATACACATGGGTCAATTCAAAATTTATCAGCAAGATACCCAAAAGAATCCTTCCTGTCCATTTGGTGCAGGTAAGGCCTCCTGAGATTGCCACTGTGTTTTGGGGATTGCATTTCAAGACCAGAACTTAATCAATCTGTGGAAGTAGTAGGCAGAAGGAGTTGAGCAGAAGTCTAGAAACCATCTCTTGTTCAGAGAATTTTCTCGCATCTGGATAGCTTAAGGCGAAGGAACTGTGTTAGAAACTGTGCCATGTGGCTCTCTAAGCGAAAGGTTTCTACAAAAAATGTTTGTGTGTCCATCATGTTGCATCTTGGATACTGTGTGCAAGCGATGGCAACCTTAGGACAGTTACTTAAAGCTAAGTGGGAAGGATAAAAATGTCACCAATTCCCTACTGATAGGATCCTGGGAAGCAGGAAGATTTATTAGCAAAAGCAGCCTGCAGTGGTCCAGAGCTGAGGCTACAGAAGTTCCGGCACTTGTGTCCTCCTGCTGCCCCTCTCAGTGGTGCTGAGCTGCCCACTCGTACTATGGACCCATGTCTTGTCACTGCAAAAAGTGGACAATTTTCTGCTGGCTGTCTCAGTTCAAGAGCTGCTTAATTCTAGGCCTGTCATCTTAAAGGGTGATTGACTTGATAGACTTCCTTTTTAAAACAAATGGAAGTGAAAGTAATAATTTTGTTAACTGTGTTTTTGACTGGGTCATTAAAAATAGTTCAGTTACAGTATGTACCACCGTGCCAAAAGCCTGGAGCTGTCGAAAGGGGAGCCTTAAAGATGTAATTTTATGTTTACTCGGAAAACTCATTGCTATTAATGTAAGACTGGCAAGAGATAAATATCTAGTCATCAATGTTTCATTTAGATAAATTCATCTTAATGTTTTCAGAAGCACCCGTCCTTAAATACATTCCCCAAACTCAACTGAAGTGTCTGTGCTCTGTGCTTAATCTAGCACCCTGAAGACCCGAGTATAGGAGTAAGAAGAGCTTTGCACAGTATGTTACCTCCAAATGGTGATTGCTTTTCTTTCTTGACAGCTGTTCAGTCAACCAACTTCTCCTGCAACTTCCTGATCTCTGGAGCTGGCACAAGAGGGGTGGTGAGGTGCAAGAACCCTCTGGCTTCTCTTGAAGTGCAGCTGCTCCCGCAGCAAAAGGCAGTTGTGGCAAAGTTGAAAACTGTACCTTGAGCTGTGAGAGGGAAACCAAGGTCTGCAGCAGGCTGACCTCAGCCTCCCAGCACCTCCCGTGGAGTGTGACTGTCAGGGGTGACACACACAGATGCTCCCTGGGCAGGGTCGAGAGCCAGTGTTGACAAGTGTCATGACAGGAAAGAATCTTTTCACTGGAGTCAGAAGGTTTTTTTGATGGGTGAGAGTTTTTTCTGAGAAATGCAAACATTAGAAGCTTTCTGAAAAGCATGATGCTTAAAAAAAGCCAATGCTTAGCACCCCACCAGGCACAAAAAAGAGAGCATGCACAGTATTATTTGTTGTAATGAAGGATAAATAAAGAAGTTCAAGTATCAGAAGGAGGGAAACCTTTCATAGGGATACTGCAGTAGAACCTCAGTCCTATCAAGAGAATTTCTCTTTATCTCAAGATAATAACTGAAGTCTAAACTAGCACGTACAAAGGGCAGTACTCCAGTGCCTGGGCTGTAGGTGCTATTACCAAAGCACAATGTATTTGAAAGTTTCCATTTTACTATTTGCACAGAATTAGCACTCAAATCAACTCATAGCTTTTGGAAGAATACAGAAGTAGTTTTACGTGTTAATTAAGTACTTGTTGAAGGTAAAATGCTGTAATGTATTTTACAACCCTGAAAGGAGCAGTGAATTGATGATATCTTAGTAGTGATTTTTTTTTTTCAGTGTCATTGCCACCTCATGCTGTATATGCAGCCGTAATGTCACTCAGTGTTTTGAGGACAGTTGTGGAATTTCTGCTTTACCCTTCTGTAACCACTATTTTATCTAATGTTTTTTAGAAGAGTTGCTTTTTTGTGCATGGTGTTATTTTACTGAAAGTATATGGAGCGTGGTGTGGAACTATAATGCAGCTTGTTCTGCTTTAGCATATTATGGTAGGATTAACTTCTACTGTAGATGATGCTATTTTGATTAATGCATCACAAAATATGGGCCAGCTGGACAGCAGCTTACCCCGTGAGCCTTAGGATGTTTCCAAATTCATCTTTCTCGGTGTGTAATATGTCTCATTTTCCCTGTGGGCTGCCACAGCCCACTGTTCCGTAGCAAGGTTGAGCTTCTAAAATATCAGACTTTAATGAAAAAGTGAAATATAACTCAAAAAAACCAGAATTTGCTTATAACCAGCAAGTCCTAGTGCCTTGTTACAGGTGACCAGTCAATTGGCTTGCACTTCTTCATTCTGCTCTTCTGTTGGATTTGATGTATGAGGGTGCCACTTGCTTTCTGTAACGTATCAGCAAAATAATCTAGTGTGTTAATTAAGTGCTTTCTGCTTTTTCAGGTTACTTTTTAAAGTTTTCAGGACACTTCATTTAATTTTGCAAGCCATTTTGTGGTGGTATTTTGAGTTTCTTTTTCCTCTTGATGTGTAGAAGGATTCATCTTCTCTAAACAGACCCAGCTCGGATCGCACCTTCCTTGACTAGTCCATGATACTATTACTTCAGTGAAGTGCAAGCACTGTGAGACCTGAAGCCTGCACTCATACCTTATTGACTGGTTCCTTTCAAGACAACATTACAGCTGTAGAGAGCTGTAGAGGATTTGGTCCCAGGGAAACTATGTCTCATTATAAGAAGGAAAATTCTTGATACCTGTGTATTTGAAAAATACTTTGTTGTAGTACGTGTCCTAATGTAACAGGCAGTTTGGTGAGAAGTTCTGTGTTTGGTGGAAATGCAACTTCCAAAAAAGTGTCCTGTTTGATTAGAAAGGTGGTGACTCCACAGCTGCCCTGTGGAACAGCACTGTTGGGATACAGTAAATGCAGGGTGCTGTGGAAGGCAGCAATTTCTCTTCCTTTACTTGCCATAGTTTGCTCTGGCCTTTCAAGGACCTCTGCTTGTTCAGTGATCCAGTGGTGGAGAACATGAACTAGATTCTGAAAGCCAACCTGCCAGCCTCAAGCAAGCGGTTCTGCTGAGGCAGCAGGTTGTCTGCATTGTGAGAGAAGTGCTGGTAACAGGAACTGCCTTACGAACTGTCCCCTGCGACAGTGCTAGAAAAAAATAAAAAGAAAGTCCTAGAAAGTCTGGGGTTCCCGTTCTAACCTCATTGTGAATATTGTCTTCTCTTATGCAAAAGAATGAGACTTCTTTATCTTTTTAAAAAGCATTGGCATCTTGTGTCAGTGTCTCTTCAAAGCCTAATTCTGTTATTGAAGGAAATGAGAAAATTAATGTTTGATCTTCAACAGTACATGATTCATTTGCATATCATCTTTAAGAATTATTAATTCCTATCAAGTGTCTTCGTTTTATGTTTCTTTGCTGGTTTATAGTGTTGCCAGGACTGGTTGAATATACAAACAGAAATGTGGTTTTGTGGTCAGTTATTTGGAAGAGACAAGGTAAAATAGTACCAGTTAACTATATATTGACAGTATAATTTTATTTTTTTTTTCTGAAAAAAAATTATTTCACAGTTATCTTCAAGTTAGTACATCTAAAAATGGACTCTAAATTTATGCTAGGATACTGCATCATTAATGTTTAATAGAGAAATAAATCTAGGTATCATCAGCATAACAATGCTATAATCTTGGGAACTGAGTAATGTGTCTTGTGGGTGGGCATGAATGGCAAGTAAGATGGGATAAAATACGCAGCTTTATGTAAGGCACCGTGGGGGATCGGTGACGGTCTGGGTGCTATTCCAGATAATGTCCTATAAAATCTGAGTTACACCATAAAAGAGACAGCAATATTAACATAAAATAAAAGGAACGACCTTTTTACTTCTGTTTTAAAAAAGAACGAAAAGCTGCAATGCAGCTCCTCTGTAAACAGACCACCTAAACTTAGAATTGTCTTCTCTGCTACAGTAATTTGTTTACTTAGATCCAGTAACTTGTATTCTATAAAGAACAAAACCAAACGTTTAACCAATTTACTGTATAAAAACACAGCAGGTTTGATTCATGCTTGTTGGTACTGGGTCTGTAGACCTTACGGAGACACAGAGAAAACCTGTCCATGTATCAGACCAGTCCACTTCATTCCCAGGAAGAAGTAGCTCTGGAATCCTGCTCCACAGGACAGCTTAAGCAGCAGGGCTTTTGTGGAAGCTTCATTAGCTGATGATACCAATACAGATTCCTGGTGAAGATAGGAAATTGAGGGCTAAACTACTGGTCTGCACTGGCTGTTTTTGTGTGACTAGGCCCTGTGAGTCTTAAGATGCCACAGAGACTGGTAATTGCAGGGTAGTTTGCTCCAGTAAGGTAGAAGTGAACTAGAGCAGCCAGTGTTTTTCTAAACTTCTTTCCTTTAGGCAGTTTGTGAAATACTACTACACTTTGTAGGGAGACTTGGCAATACATTCCATGCTGTAACCCAAGGAGCAGTCTCTGCTATAGAGCATCACCCTACCTTTTAGTTTTCGAAATTGCTTTTGCAGATTGGGCAATTGTGAATATTTAGGAGGGGTTTGTGGTTAGCTGTCTGTTCCATTTTCAGTCTTACATCTTTCACTGCATTGTTAATGCTACTTTGCATTTATATAGAAACATAAATCTAATGCCTGTTATACATGTAAAATGTAGCTTATCTCCCTTAGAGGTGCTAAGTAGCATTTTTTCCTTCTCATTTTGGTAATTCTTATCAACATAGGTCTCCTTTTTCTTCTCCGTTCACCTGTCTAGCACTTAACTACCTTCCCACGTATGGCATCATTTGCAGATTTAATTAATGGCTTCTTCATTTTATTAATATTTGCAGAGGTCTGATGAAATTTTAACACTCATCCAGCCAGTACTGGAGTAGGCTTTTCATCTACACTAGATGATGGAATTCTTCCATGATCAGTTTTATTTATGGTTTGTCACTGGTTATGATTCACTCGGTTATACTTTTAAGCCAAGGTAGTTTAAATTTGTTGTTAAACTTCCTGACAGGATTTACCAGTCACATTGTATTGCTTCTTAAATGTAATCAAGTGTCTAGGATCAAGAACTACTCAGGTCCAGAGTATTTTGCATCTTTTTAAGTGACTCGTGAAAATTAAACATTATACAGTTAGACAGAAAGCAGTTAAAAAAATCTGGTTTTGATGACAGAAATCTTCAAGAGAAATCAAAGTCTAAGAGCCAGTGACCCTGAACACTGCCTTAGCTGTATTCAAAATGTATATGCCAATTTATCTGGTTTAAATGTGCCGTGAATAAAACCAGTGATGTCCTCTATATTAAATGGCAAAAGTAGTACTGGAGAAAAAAAAACATCACAGAGGTTCCTTGATGGAGTCTATAAAGGCTTTATATTTATATATTTAAAAATTCTATTTACATTTATAGACTTTTTAAGCTCTTTATAGTTGTCATTAACTCAAAAGTTTCAAGTATTCAGAAGACTTAATTAGTCTGTTGGCCTAAATTGGTTTATTTTAATTTCACGAATAGAGTTCAAATTCAGTTCATTAGACAAGTGGACTCTTGGCCATCAGTAAAATTTCCAGTTTGTGTTTGCTGTCTTAACATTAATAAGCCAAGTACTTACTACACTTTTTACTTCAGTACATCTTTGTACCTTCCTTTTGCATACTGTGAGCTTCTGCCCCTAAAACGTAACTGGATATGACATCATACCCTGCTTATAGATTTGTGCCATACAATACTGGGTTATTTGGGATTTACATTATTTATTAGACTTGTCTTACTGAAAAGATTATTATCAATATATTGCAATGGTAGTAGCTGTTTAAACACTCACTGTAAAAACTGTGTCCTCCTGGCCTTACAGCCCGTGTACAGGGTTGGTAGAGTGATAGCCTGGGATTGCAGGGCTGCAAATTCTCTGACATTCAGAAGAGTCAAGTTACTTAACAAAAACAAACAAAACAAACAAAAAAAAGAGACACAACCAGTTGCAAAGATAGTAACTGATCAAAATTACTCATTTTGCCTTTGTTGTACTTGACTTTGTAAGAATTTAAAACTTTTTAAGTACTTTGTGAGTTAATACCTACCATAAAGTTCTAAAGGCTATTAAATGCATTTCAACTCTCCTATTTGAAGTGAGGAGCCGTGTCTTGCACACCATTAGCTGGGAGGAATGCATAATAAAAAATATAGTTTATTGGGTAATAATGATGAAAGTAGAAGATATTTATTTTAGTTTCCTGGAAAAAGTGTTCAAGCATGTGTTTGGCTTGCAGCCAGAGCCTGGCTTGTAGGGTCCCTTCCCAGTGCTGTTGGTGTTTCTACAATTTCCTTGTCTCATCTTCACCTCGGGGAGTGTCTGTCACCATGTATATCCCACTGACCCACACACAGACAGAGGGCTTATTGCAATTCTTGTCATCACCTTCCAGTGGACCAGTAAGCATCTGAGTTACACAGCAGTCTGGTGCTATGGCATATCTTGCATCCAAATAGCTCTCTTTTATAATAAAAAACTGTAATTACATTTCCACATGTGTCCTTATAATGTACTGTGAAATACGCTGGCAGCGTTGTGTCAAGCATAGGCTTATAGGTATAATTTATTTTATGCTTTTCTCTACAGATGTTGCATTTGTCAGTGTAATAGTACAAAATCATTTTTGTTTGTTTGTACCCTCATTGTATGTAAATAGTTCTCAGATTATTTATAGGTGCACAGAAAGCCAAGGCAGAAAGCTCCAATCCTGGTGAATGTGATGTCAGGGGAGGGGGGTGTAAATGCATCCAGGTGCCTCTGCACGCATCCATCCTGCTCAGAGAACAGGGAGCTGTATCTGCAAGAAATTCCATGACATTTTCTCCCTGTATCATGAATGCTGTGTGTTTGTAAAGAACTGCATCACCTAAAGTTGAAAATTAGAATTCAGGAGGTAAATTAGGCAATTATTGAATTTCAGACCTATTTCAAAATAACTTGACACGTGCCAGCTGTGAGCAAACAAACAGAGTTTTTATTCTTCAAGATGTCTTACAACATGGAAATAAAATCTCAGTCTCAAAGAGGGACCACTTCACAGACTACTACTTGTCAACCTTGTTCTGCCTGAGGATGGCCGTGTAAACCGCCGTGTAAACGTCAGTCTTTGCAAACCACTTCGTACTGTTGCATCTTATCCCCATTTGAGGACCAAAGCCTCAAATCCATACGTACAATAGGTGTGATCTCATTCCCTGAGTACTTTATTGAATAATGCTCTATTAACATAATAGATTCCATCGCACGCCATTGGATTGACACGTCTAACTAAAGGAAGGGGTGAAAAACAGAGGTGTCTGTTCTCCAAGGTTTGTAGCCAAGGCGCTACACTTCAGAAGAGCATTAAAGTGTGAGTGTCGTGGTGAATCCTTTCCTAATCCTATTCTTAAGGCAAGTTTGATGATGTGTTTAACTATGGAAATATTTGATACATTTGTTTGGATTTTTACTTTTTCCATTCAAGTATAAGACAAAAATCTTTTGTTCCAGTATTTTAAAGATATTTTGTCAGTTCTGGGGGAGGAAATTGCTTGTAAGAGACATCTCTAAATATGAAGCAAAGCAGCGAAGGCATTTCCAAAGCTGAGAGTTAGATGAAAGGAAATCTGTGAATATGAAACAGACAAACATTATTACAGATGGGTAAATAGTGGTAGAGATAAATTACTCATCCCAGAACAATGACAGATGAAGAGGGTTCTTTATTTCTAATAAGTTCTTATCTCTAGCCTACACATCTTGTGATGTTCTCTAGTTCTCATCCTATAATCAAAATAGCCTTTCATGACAATGTAATGAAAGCTTAATGAAAGTTACATACATTTCAATTAATCTGATGGAGAAATCGGGATTCTTTCAAAAAGGAACATTTATAATAAATTAGTAATGAGGTTGGCAGTGCGTCAGATCACTACTTAGGGAACATGACCCATAGCAAGAGCTTTAAAAAAAAAAAAAAAAAATCAAGTGTCAAAGAGAGATATTTCCCTATCTGTGGAACAAAGGCTGTGTTACTGTAATTCAAGTAAACTTCAGCACTTGCTTTGATTTTCTTTGATAACACACTTAAACTACTCAAGAATAGCTAAATCTTTTCTAACTGATGTTCTTTTTTTTTTCCCCCCCTAATTAAAAATACAAGTTATGTTGTGCCAGGCTAAATAATGATTGTGACACATCATAGAATAATTTGAAATAAAAAATAAAAGTTTATGTCCTTTTTTCAGAGTCTAACTGTGCAGGAGAGGGTGATCCCATCTGTGTTGCTCAGTCATCATAAATGCAGATAAATCTCTTGTCAGATCATGAATCTATTCATGAGTCATGGCTATTTTTAGTGTAGAATGGTGTCCTCTTTTACGGTGTTTTGTTGTTTGTTTTTTACCCTATTTCTTTTTTGTCTTAAATTCAAACGCTGCCATCATATAATCAAATGCCAGCTCTTGTGCCACTGTGACACAAGAAATTTTGCCACATAAAAATAGCATTGGTGTGAAGCAATTCAGAAGTCTAGATTAACATTTTAATATTAGTCAAGGCAGCCTGCTCAGGAAAGACTGAAATACATATGGGCATATATGTTAGAGAGAAGAGTTCAGTAGACTTTCTTTTCAGTATGCATACGCAGTTGTCCTTTCTCCTCTCAACTAAAAATGGTCTCACTCATTATTGGGGATATATAGGATGTAAAACAAGTGGGTTTGACTTTTTCTTCAGTAGCTGGAAAAAAGTGTAATAAATGGACCTCCGACTCCTTAAAATACTTTGTGTGTCAGTGGAGATCCGGTTTAGAAAAGGATTGCTGGAGATTTACAGCTGAGGCACCGTTTGTGGGATCTCGTATCATTCAATCTCTGTTTCTATTTGTAGCTGCAACATCATCTCCTATGAAGTTGCGGATGGTAGTGAGTTTTACAGTGGCATTACGTGAGAGTTGCTGACCCCAGTAAGATCATGAGGCTGGAGCACACCTATATTACAAATTGAGAAGTCTCTTTCCCTTATTCCCTTTCCTTTCTCCTTTGGAGGGCAAGGAAGGGGGTTGAGAGAGCAGCATCTGCCATAGGTCTGGGGGACTGCCCTGACCCTAATCCCTGACAGATTCCCTAAGTTGAGTCTTGTCTTTTGCTCAAGACCATAACTGGTGAGTGAGCCCTCCCTGTCCCCTCTTGACACTTTTGTTGCATTTTTCTCCTCCCCATCCCACTAGAGGTTGTAGGAGGGAGCGAGCGAGCTGCATGGCTGCTTCGTTGCCAGCTGGGTGGGCTGAAGCCATGACATCAACTCTTGCAAATAGAAGGGCAGGAAATAGAGAAGGCATAAAAATCCAAAGCTAGGACTCCAAGAAGTTAAAACAATAATGTAAAGTGTACTGACAAACAAGTGTCACCTTTTAGTGGTAGCCTCAATTCTGGAGAGTTTCTCTTGTATTCTGTGACTACGAAAGTATTAGTTTAAGATGAAAAAAAGGTTGTTTATACTTTTTGAGGCATGTAGTTGTGGGTAGGAATATTTTAAGTATTTTTTGCAAACTTTGTAAACACAACATTTGAGAGGTGTAAGAGACAAATCTTTCCGAGGGTTGCATCTGACTCGATAGAACAATTTTTCTGTTGCATTTGTTATTGGATGAAAATCCAGAATGGTTTAAGAGTAGGGCAGTAATGGCCTGGTATTTATCAAAAATTCTCTAGACTATTGCAAAGCTCTGGCAGGAGGAGTAAGTTACAACTGGAGAGTTCTCATGTCATTATGCAAGAAGTCCCTAGGTATGGAGAGTGCCATGGGCTGCAATACATTGTTTTGACATGACAGCTACCAGGTGTCCCATTTCCATTTGTTTTCATAGAAAAAAGTAAAATCTGTGGGTCTATCACAAATGAAGCAGAACTGATGCTGCCAGCATAAAACTTCTGTGTAGAAAACTAAATCCCAGCTGCTGTGTAGCTAAGGGTTAGATAATTCGCTTCAGTACAGAGGAAATATAGCATAGCTTGAAAATTCTTGTTTTTAATAAAAGTAGGTTACATCTGCTCAGGAACAACAGATAAAGGCAGCTAAGTTCCTGAAAATTAAATGATTCAGTTAATTTATAAAATAAGCTTAGAATGGACTTTATACACAATGTTCATGAAATAGAAGTCTAATACAATATGTATGTAAGATACATTTATTTTTTTTTCTGAATAAACCTTTGTTTGCTTCCTAGAACAGCAACATAATTGAACTTTTTTTTTTTTGTTCCCTAATTTTGCTGCAATTGTACAGGCAGAGTTTTCATTGTCTTGTAATAAGCTTCATACATAGAGAAGCTGTGTCATATATTGGTATTTATTTTTTAAATGCTTACCAGAGAATGAATGCTAAAATTGATCATTGTGTGTCTCATTGTAGCACAATGTCAGTCTTGTATACGTATTCCTAGCTCTGTGGTATTTGATTTTTCATGAAGGGAAAAATTCAATTACTTTATTTGAAACCAAACTCGCCATGTTAGCGTCCTGGTCTAAAATGACGTGCTTTATGCCAACTGCATAGTGTAGTTCTTCGAGAATCTCTTCAGTGACGTGCGCGATTTCCTTCTCCAGAAACCATGCACACCTACACAGATACTTCTCCTAAAATTGTCTGTGTTAGCTGGTAAGGTTGTGATTATAAAACTTCCTCTAGGCTTTTTTCCTTTCAGCTGCATAAACTGTGAGTTGTTTGCTGTCCTGTACTGTGATTTTAACACCCAATAGGCTGTTTGTTTTGACTGGAGGAATTCTCAAACGGTGAGGCAAGAGGCTGCTGCAGCCTCCCCCACCTTCATCCAGTGCCCCAGCGCATGCAGTGAAGCTTCTCTGTACAGTGTCCAGCTTCTGACATGACCTCCTGAGCACTTCTGGTTCTTGGATTACTGCACTCTAAAGGCAGCGTCATTCTCTGTTTGTTTACACCAGTTCCGTGCTGTTGTGACCTCATTAACTCTGAGGGCGATGCACCAGCCCATAGTTGTTACACCATGAGGTATCAGGCTACTGTGGGGTTTTGAACTTTGTTTTTTTATGTAATACGGTATTATAATAGTTTATGGGTCAGAAATCTTGAAATTGAGAGTTAATTGCTGGGTTATGAGGCTGGGCTGAAGGGGAGACAGCACACACTGATGACAAATGGCCTGGGTAAATTGCACCTGCCTCTGCTCACTTGTGATTTCTGGGAAATGTGGTGTGGACCTGCCAGGCTCTGCTTGTGCTCTCCCTCTGGATAACTCTTTTACTCCCTCCTGAGTGGTACAGCATCTACCCTAACCAAACTCTCCCTGTACTTGCAACTACACAGGTGCCATCAAGCTGACAGGATTTGCCCCCGGCCCATCAGATTCTTTACAGAGGAATACTTGTCTTTGCAAACAGCTTCATTCAAAGGCTGTGGGAGTGGCTGCACAAATAGGACTGTTTGTTTGGGATTTTTTTATATGAAAGCTTCATGTGGAGCTGTAGCAGCAACTCGTGTAACCCTCATCTCGTTTAAAAGCACTGTAGTTTTTTCAGTTGGAGTTTGCCATCTCTAAAGCAAGGTAAAATCACAGTTCTGTGGCCAGATCTGCTGCTTCATCGATAGGAAAGCAGTAGCACGTGGAGATGAGCAGCTTGCTATCAAAACAAGAGTTGCTTAAGGTCCTAATTTTTGATTATTACTTCCTGTTGCTGAGATGAGCCTGAAGAGTGAGTTACCCAGTCACTCGTGTGATCCCTCTCTGTGCTTTGTAAGAGTGACGATATGAATAGGCATGAGGCAAATAAAGCTGTTGCAGAGAGTTGTGCTGGGGGTCATGGTCTTGCAGGCCTGACAGGCTGGTGATGGCAGTGTGTGATTGGCAGGAGACGTGTCCCTGCTTTGATCAGCTTGCTGGCTTTTGTCAGGGCTGAGGAGCAGGAGCCGGCACCTTCGTGGCTGCTGTCACCATCTGTATCTGTCTCCTCCTTGGGAACCTCTGAAGAGAGGCAGACGATGCTCCCGTGTCATCCCTGTATTCTGATTTTTTTGGACTCAAACTGTCTTTCCACCATGAGCAATTGTCAGAGTATCTCCTCTTGATTGTTGATAATTGTGTCTTTAACAAGAATTGTGATAAAGGATGGTGGTTAGAATTACGATCCCCTAATACCATTTTTATTTAAAGTTACTACAATAATTACCATGTGATTAATAAAATGTTAGTGCATTCATTGAAGTCACCACTCTGCTCTTACACAGTATGGTAATTAAACACCGTCAATACTTCCGATTAGTTAGGAATTGAATAACAAGCATTAATTTTTTATTGTATCACTGATAGGATGTTTAATAGAATAGTTGGCTATTAGCTGCTGTGAAATATATGGGAAGGGTTAAGTTACATAATTATCATAATTCAGGCATTTTATGGGAAAGGCTTTGACCAACTGTTTCAAAGAGACAGAATCCTCCTCCATTAGATTTGGCCTATATTAAAAGTATTCCAGGGCAGACTGGGGTAGTTTGTTTTTATTGCATGTGTAATTTAAAAGAAATTCAGTTTATCAGATTCATCAAACTTCTACATCCAGAAGGATCCCATGAAAGGAGGAGTGCTGAGGTTTGCTTTTACAGGTGCATTGTTTGTCTCCAAAGACTTGACAAGTGTTGTGTTGAGTATGAGGAAGAATGTAGCGTAATCATATCACTATCCCAATAGTGTCAGGATCATTTGCTTATTTCCAGAGCTCATTCTTGTACCCGAGTGGTCACAACAGCCAAAGGTTTCTTGTGGATGTGGCTGTTTTTTACATCCCAAGCGTATCAGTAGCATTACAGTGAAGTTACATGAATTTGGAAGTATTGCTGCTGTTGGCAAAACCCTTACATGTTGTACCCCAGCTGGAATAAGAGGGTAGAGCAGAGTATTTAGCAGCTGTTTAGCTTAGAAAAGACAGAAATGTTGCTGTCCCTATTCTAGAAAAGGTCATCAGGAGATGAACTTTTGATTCTGATATGCTGAGTACGTAAGAGAATTCATCTGAGATTTTGTGTATTTGGTGAACGTTGAACGCAGTGAACGCAGGCAGAAAAGCTGAGAGATGATGAGCAATGAGCTTTTGCCACAGAAACAGTTTATAGAAACTGTAAACAGCACCAGCAGGAACCAGTAAGCCCACTTACAACTATGGGCTCTTACTGCATTACAGTGGGGTGGGAGGGCAGGGTGACAGCTCAGAAGCTGAGGCATCAAAGCACTGATTTACACTTGCGAAACAGCAGGAAAGAGTCTTTTTTGGTTTTTTTCTTTCTTTCTTTTTCTTTCTTCCTCTCCCCCTAATTTATTTTTAAAAGGCAAATATTAGGAAAAAAAGAAAAAGAAATAAAACCTGAGTAACTAGTATCAAAGTTTATAGATATTTGGATAATTATACTTTCTGGAGATCAAAAGGAGAGTGTAAACAGTGATGAGAGCAGAGGAAGGAATTATTAAATAAAAGCTGGTAATTGACTGGAGATATCCAAGGGTGGAAGGAAGTAGTCAACATGCTGGGTGTCAATTGTATGGGAGAGGAGTATCTTCAAGAATCTTTTATACTCAGCATGATGCTGGGCCAACTCTGCAGTTGAAGTAGATGTTAGCAAGTAAACAAGGGAAGGGTTGGTTCTGAAGAACATCCCCCAGCTTCTGGCAGTGCTTGTAGGCAGATCTGTGGCTTTTTAAGACCCTTTATCCCATCTGCAGTCCTTCAGTGGCTGTCACAGAGTCTAGCCACCACTCCCCAGTCACACAGCTAACTTCCAAGACATAAAGGTCATCCAGTGGACTGTCTGTTCTTGTCATCCCCAGTCCTCTTTTTTGTATTTAACAATGAGATATGCTCAGTTCAGTGGCTGGTGTCATTAACAACAATTTTCTTCAGACCTGAGACTAGGATACAGGTATGAGGTCTTGCCTCCAGCAGTGCCATCAGGAAAATTTCTGTTGATTTCAGAAGAGCTGTATTTCTTCTTGGAATAAATGAGATCTGGGAATATTGATCAAAAAAACATAAACTAAAAAAAAAAACAAAAATCCCACATATCTCATTATGAGAAACTTTTTAAGCAAGTAAGAGATTTTTATAAACATTTTTCTCTGTTAACAGTTCTTCAAAGTGATCTGTGAAAGTCCTATTGCAGAGCTGTGCAGAATATTTAAAGAGAAAATTACTTCCCACTGCAATTTTCTTTTATTTACTGCCAATTTTAATTGCTGAGATTGGGCGGTTTTTGTGTTTGGTTTTTTTTTTTTACCCCCTTGTATGCATCCCAGTTATAAAAGATTTTTCTTGTATGGCTGTAAATTGGAATATAAGGGTATATAGAGGTACAAACTTAGCTGACAAAGTTTTCTTCATTTGTTTCCAAGTAGGGCACATTGCAGAAGTGTGGGTTGTTGGGGTTTGAATTTTTTTTTAGTTATACTCTTCCATATTATGTTCTTCCTACAATCTCCGCCCATCTTAGCAAGAACTAATTATTTGAAGGTTTAAAGACTGCTGCTGCCAAATGGTCTCACAGTTAGTGACTGGGTATAGAAATGAAACAGAACACTAAACCTTGGGGATTCACCTGGCCTCCTTTGCAAGCCAGGTTGGTTCCCACAGTGTCAAATAACAATTAAAGGAATTCAAGTCTGAAGGTGACTCTTTAGAAGTCAAACTACAAAACGAGTTTCAGTATTGAAGTACCATGAATTGTCATAGAAAAAGAAAGAGCATAACGCAAAAAAGGAAAAGCAAAGCAAAAGGATTAGTACGCAGGATGATCTTTAAAAGTTTTCACCATCACACAGATGTTTGCTGATTACTGAAGAGGTTTGTTAGTTGTTAACGGTTGTTTATTGTCATTTCCCAGGCCGTGATCATACCGTCACGCGTGCTCGTGAGTAACTTCAGACCTGTCGGAGGGCTCCAAAGTGAGAACCTTCTTTCCACTTCTGTAAACATGCAATACATAACCTGTCTCATTAAACAGAAACGATCATTGGCATTTATGCATCAGAGTAATGGGTGCAAGTGTCTCCTTTTATCTTCTATCAAAAGATCTCGAACCATTCTTCTATCCTTGCCTAATCAACCCTTAACTGAAAAATCCAGAGGTTCATATCCTTAGGTACCAGGTATTTAACGGCTTGGGCTGTCTGCTGCTGTGCCAACAGTAGCTGATAGGCAGACGCTTGATGTAAAATCCCCTGTGAAACTTGGGAGCCCAGGAGGGAGAGCCACAAAAGGCACGAGGTGTTTGAAAGCTTCTTTGGATATCTGACTGCAAGGTTCATCCTGAAACAATGGTTTAACTGTTGTTATTTCCCGGGGCGTGCGTGCATTTCTGATATAAGGTATTGTAGGATGCAGTTCTGAGGTGCCTGGTGCTTATTCTTGCTCTTCTTCATGCTCCCCGAATCGGGCAGTGCTTTCCAGTCTCTTGCAACAGCCACTGGAGTGGCCATCCCTGATGCACGTGCGAGCCAGACAGTGGCCAAATGAGAAATCTACTGCTAAGATTTCGGTGGAGAGGGGGTGCAGCTGTGCTAATTCTTAACTCTTTTCTGTATGCAACGGAAAAATATACAAGATATTCTATACTAATTGTTTCCAGAATGCTGTGATTATCTGCTATAGACAGACTTATTTTCAAGTGAAGAAGCACTATCCCTTTCCACAAATAGTTTTCAACTTTATAACTTTGAGAGATATTTTCCACTTGACTGACGTAATCATTCCTGCGTCTCCACTTCAAAAATGAACAATGTTATTTTAAAACAGGCTCTTACTCTCTGTGGTAGGCACTGTTGACGAATACCCTGCTGCTTTTGAAAAAAGGACTTTTGCAGTCTAATGTTACTATTTCCTACACCCTGTATAATTCGGTGGATGATACCAATTCCTCACAATTCCAGAGTTCTATCGAGCGTGCTGCTTCATGTTGACTACAGTAGGCCTGACACTGTCAACCCTAACCCTAAACCAAACCCTCCGTGTAGAGGAGAGGTCAGAACTTGACAGTTAAAAGGCTGTTTGAATGAAAACGTGTATTTTTGGAAAAGGAAATTCCTTCCCAGAATAGGTATCTCATTCAGTGAAAAATTCAATCTTCCCTGAAAATCTGCTATTTCTAGGCAGGGCAGCAGGAGTTGGCCCTGATGTCGTTAAAAGCAATGAGAGCTAAACAAAATATCTCTTAATTCGTTTAATCCCAGATGGTGAGTTAAGGTGTAGTGTGGTTTTGCTTTGTGTTTTTCTTTCTTTCTTGCTGCTATTTCCCAAGTAAATGCTAATAAGAATGCATCTAGATGTCATGGTTCACTAAGCAAATGCCAGGGCATAAGCACACACATCAAGTGTATAATACATTTCTCACAGCATGATATTTTTGTATGAAACAATAAGTAACAATTTATAAGCTCAACAAACACCTGGTTTCTAGGGAGATCATCTGAAGAGGATCACAGCCTTATTCATCAGTGCCATGATAGAGCATACAGGAAAGCAGTGGAAACCCTTTAATGTTAAGGTTTCATACTGATGGCCATTAAATACTTCAGGCGGCAGGACTGGGGTGTTGTGTCACGTGCTCCACTAACACAGTTCTGTCTTCAAAGTATATATATTATCAGGCAATTTGTACATAAGTAAGAAATAAAATAGAGGGATAAACAGGGAGATCTAAGGAAATCTATCCTGAATTATGTTGTGTAGAAGGAAGGCAGAATTTTAGTGAGTAGATTTATCAACATAAATAGGGAGGGAGAGAGATGAAGAGAAGAACTCCTGCCGAAGTGAATAGTGATGACATGGTGAACTTGGGGTTGATAGGAGTAAAGGAGACCAGAGAATTATGTTCAGCACAGAGGTTATTCATCATGCCATACATGCTTTAATAGTTCCCATTTGTTCCACAAATCTAATTAATGGGAAGTGGTTGAATTTTGATTTTTAAATTACTGCAGAGAAATGTCCTACTTGCAGAAAAACCTAAGGGTCCCTTACAAAATAAATCCTGTGTAACATTATGCTAATTTAAAAGTATTGGGCATAAGTAAGGATAAAGGTCAATATACTCAAAAGATTGTAGGCGAAGGGCAAGTGAGATTGCCTTTGGGAGACTTCAGAGGCTGCTGTCTAAGAAATCAGTTCAAATTAACTGTCCACATCATCTCTTGGGGGGAAAAAACCTAAACAAACCTAACAGGTTATCAAACCTTTTGATACATAACTCTAAAGATTCTGGTTGGAAGTCAAAACAGTAGGACTCGTTACAGTTTCAGCTCTTTACTCTTCACAGCAATGGAATTTATCTAGGCAACAGGAAGTAGGAGCAGCTGCATGTTGTATGATTCAGACTTAGATTCAAACATAGTATTTTATTTAGCCTTTAGCTACGATAACCACAGACAAACCCTCTGAAACATTATTTGTGCCCATATAGTACCATTAATTTTCTTTTAATCTTTCTCAGCCCCAGGAAACATTTCAATTGAATTTTGCTCTTCATGCAGGGAATCAAGAGTACTGAAAGCCAAGCTCACTGCCTTTCATTTTGCCTTTATTTCCATATTTTTAATAGATTCATGGTCCACAGTGCTAATACTGGAGGTATTGTAAGAACACTTCAAATTAAAAATATGTATTTATTGTGCCCATCTGCTAAATTCCCAACATCTTCCTAGAGTTTATTGAATTTCATAACATCCAATCTCTGCTTTACAGTTCAGTCTAGTAACATGTTCCTGACTAGACAATTTTGTGTTCTCTGCCTTCCCATTGCAGCTCTCCCTCTTTCACTATTTTACTCACTGTTGCATCTTCAGCATTCCAATAGCATCTCAGATGGATTGAAGCAGCTGTTTGACACCTAATAATGCCATGGCACAGCTTAACTTTTTCTTTAAAGTAGGCTTTGGATGGGTAATGATTATAAAATCAGGATCTCTGCTGAAAGATAACACCTCTAGCAATCCCGACCCTGGGGTACTGGTTTGGAATTAACTCAGAGGGAAGTGTACCACCACCTGTTGCTAAAGCCTAACACTTAAGAGCCCAAGCAGTTTCTAGCTTAAAGGGGGAACGTGGACGTGAACCCGGGCAATTAAGGGAAATGGGGAGAGAGGTGGAAGGACAAACTTAACAATAGCTTTTGGTTCTTCACTTGTGGCTGGTGCTGGCTGACAGCAGAGATGGTAGAGAGAACTGACACCCCATGGAAAACAAACTGCACAGAAAGTTCTGTCAAATGCCCAAAGTAAACAAATGGGAGAAAACAAATATTGTTTCTTTGCCATTTGATTTAGAATAGCTGTACTCTGTAAGGCTTCTCCAGGCTCCCTTGCAATGTTTCAACTCTTACTGCTCCTTCGATATTTGATGATCGGGACTAATTTCTGTGCCAAAAATGTGTGTCCAGATACTAGTTAACTTCAGGACTTCTCATCAGCCAAGCCTAGCAAAAGAATCAAGATTGCTTTCTGGTGCTTCTCTACATGAATAGCTTGTTTTATCTCTTAATTATTTTTTGTTTTTAATTGAATGGTTTAGGTGATCTAGAAAAACAAAATTTTCTGTTGAGCCTTGTTTTCAGCTCTGCCAAGAGGAAAAAGAGCCCATCAAAAAAAGGCAAAATAAGAGCTGGAGTCCCCAGCTGCTTGAAATGAAATACAGTTCTCCAGCTTGCTTGCCCATGCCACATCTTCAGATAATGCTGTGATAAATCTCCCGTAACCGTGGAACCTGGGTAAATGCAGATCTGACCTTTTGTTTACAGAGTATCAAGGGAAATATCCATGAGACCACAGAAGTGTTTCAAAAGGTTTAGAAACATTATGAGATGGTAAAATGTGTCCCCTGTGGATAATTTTGACAGCAACGATCTGACGCTGTTTCTCAATGAGCAGTGCCCTTTCTTCAGAAATTTGAGCAATTTGAACATTTGGCTGTGATGTTTGAGAAGCATTTTTGGTCCTACAGTTCAGGGGGAAACTGATCTGTGCTGTTATAATTAAGCGGGATTTTAATGTTATTGAAATAATGACATGAAAATATTTGTGGGATGTGCAAATGTTGATGTTGGTACAATGCAAAATAAGCTAGAAAAAATAACATTCTCGTTTTCTGAAAAAATTAGTCAAATTAGGCTATCTTATACCTTCTCTTAACTTCAGCAGGTTATGATTGCTTATCTGGTTATAATTAAAAGTGGGGACTTAAATCAACTTGATTAAAAGTCTAGATTGTGTTTTGTTACGTAAAATGAATCTACTGATGGAACCAATAGAGAAAAATATTCTCATCAAGAAAGGACCCTCACTGCTGAATTCCAGACAGAAAAGATGAAAGTCTGTTCTGCTGCCTGGAAGGAAATGCCTTGAAAAACAGAACAGCAGCAGTAACTTGAGATTCACATTTCAGATTAAACTAATTATATATACACCCACTAATTATCTAACTAATTTACTATGATGACTATAGCAGTCTAAAAAAATAAAATGATTTAAGAAATCACCATTCTAGTAGTATGTTTCTCTGGAATCAGAACTAGTTTTAACGCAGTCACATGTTGCGCTCATTGTCCGACTGCATGTTGTAGTTATTTATTTGGTTTGAGTCCCTGTTATTCCCTGGGGCTCTGTAAGTGTCTTGGGCACCCAGTATGTGCTGTTTGTAGCTCACCCATTATCCCCACTGGTATTTGCCTTTTTAATGTTGACAAGGAAGATACCAGCTAACAGCCAGGTTTGTTTTGTGCGTATGTATATATTTTTAAACACTGCCATTTTCAAAAGAGCTGGATCTCTTCATTTCACTGACATACTGAATCTTTGATATTGATGGCAGAGGGAATTGTAAAGTAAGTAACAGACAAACATTTATGTTTTTGTTGTGGTAGAGAAAGAAAAAAGGACCTAATTTTCAAGATAAAATGGAAAGAGAAACAAGAAACATCTCTGTATCAGTCATTTCATCTAGGTAATGTTTGTGTCTCAGAATTATCAGAACTGGGATTGCTCACAGACAAGACCTGTAAGTCATTGTTAATGAAAAATTTAAGCATAAGCAAACAGCAGTTTGCAGCTTTCATCATGAAGATGTAAGTGTCACACATACTGGATTATAAAAGTCAGTCTGTTGCACTTTCATTTTCACACCACGACATAATATTTCTCTTTTAATGGGGAAAAGGGATTTTAAGAAACAGAAGAAAAATCCAAGCCACTTTACAATTCAGTGTTCAAAAGCATATACTTCTGAGCTGATGTAAATTCGTAACACTTAAAAATATTTGGCAGAAGTTAGCATTCTTCTCTTTCCCACTGAATAACAAGTACGAGCAGTTCTTTCTGCCTGCCTGTTTAAACAGGGAGTTAGCAGTCGCAGTCCAGACAGTGTAACACATGATTATTTTTTTCCCCATGCTTAAAGAGGTGTTTTCTGAACCTGTTTTCTGAACAGGTTCCAGTTGTGATGAGTTGCAGTAAAAATAGTGTCATCTTGAAATAGGTGGTTTAAAACAAAAGAAGTCAAGTATTCAAGTGGGGTAGGGTAAGCGATACCTGAAATACTGTCCAGGCTAAACAACTTAATATATTATAAGTTGCACTTCCTCTTAATGTTAAAACTACTACTCTCAAGATCTGCACAGGTACAAACTTAAGAGATAGGAAAGTTCTACACGATAGGATACCAGCTAGGGTTTGTCATATAGTTTATAATGCCTCAGATTAGCCATAGGCTTCCTGTGTGACATTGGTCATGTAATTTAGTATTTCTGGGCCTCATCTAACTGTTTATTTATGAAAATATGTTAATTTTTCCTCCTGTTCTTTGGAAGTCTCATTCTCAATAATCTACTTTGATGAGATGAGGTATTTTTTCTATGGGTTGAATGTGATGGAGTAATGATGAATTGCAGTAGTCTGTGAAATTGCACAGAAGCAGAAGAGTCTTTATTATTTAATTGTTGGACATTAAAGTTTTCACACTACTTGTGCATGATCATATGTAGTATCGAGCTAATGTATCTTAATATGCAAAGTAATATGAGCTTTTCTTAAGTAACCCTTACTAGGATCTCACTGCCCCAAAAAGTCACACCGATATTTTTTTTTTAATCGCACTTACTGACCTTAGATTGCTGAAAGTTCTAATCCATCTTAAAATATCCTGTGAAAAATTCTACATTCCCTTTATTTTCTAGGTATTGTAATAGAAATTAAAAAAACAAAGCAAAACAACCCCACCAAAAAACCCACCACTGTCTTCAGATTTTCAAACATTTCTTTCCTTTTTAGTTCTTCTGCTTTAAAATATAACACTGGAAGATCTGGGTAGTATCATAGTCTGTGTTTCGTAAACACAGACCGATTGAATTCTGTCCCAGTTTATGTGATGGACCAGACATCTCTGATTGATAGATCTGGAGCAGGGAGAACGCAGGAGCTGACATTATAGCATTCCTCACTGCAGTGGGAGTGCTATTGCTAAGCTGTGCACACGCTTCTTGTCTTGACTTTTTTCTGATAAATTTACCCAAGTGCCTTGAGGTGAGATCAGGATGTTTCTGGTAAAATAATTTCAGTATTTAGGTAATATCTACTTTCTGATATGGCATTCATAGAATACAGTTCAAATGACACGTGGAATCCATGTACAGGAGAACTAATGTATGATGATGTTGATGCAGTCAAAACTAGAGAGATTCAAATGTATTCAGAGCCTTTCTTAAATAAGGCTTTTGACATTTTCTGGATTCCTTTTTTACAGCTGAAATGTTATTAAAATATGGACTGTCATTGTTTTGCTGGCAGATAGTTACTTACTTACAGAAGACAGATCCTTGCAAGTTACACTCTTGTCCAAAGTGTTTCAGTAACTCATGTCACACTGGGTAAAATCCCAGTGTAGACACAGCAGGCTACTGCAGATGCTGCTTTTCCCTGGTCTAACCGTCCCTTTTGTGCTCTTGGTAAAGGGTACAAGTATCTGTGGTATGTCTTGCTAACTAGGTAAGTGCAGCTGTACGGGTAACTCAAACTTTATTGCAAGAAAGGCCATAAATAGGTCAGGACAAAAGACCAAAAAGGGCATGTAAGCCCAAACTACTGGCATAGGTTTTTCTGACATTTTAATTTGGTTCAAGTTTTAGACCTCTCAAAGGAACGCTCTTCACCACTGTTCTAGGTACAAGGGAAAATATGATCTGTCATAGGGGAGACTTTTTAGTGAATAAAAAACATGCAAGACGAGCATATAAATGTTTTTTATAGCACGTTAAAGCTCATGTATGCTATAGGTAGGATTTCACAGCATAAAATTGGCTTGCAAAAGATCGTACAATCAATGGTTTCATTTTGAGTAAAATTTCCTTTGATATTATCTGTAACACCCTTGTGACTGGTAATTATTTAATAGATTGATTTTTTAAATTTGATTGGGAAAAGACATAAATGGAACACCAACCCTGGCACTCCATTGTGGGAAACTAGTAGTGATTACACCACTGTGCAACACCAGAAAGTTGTACCTTGACTGGGTAGATTTGCTGAAAGGAGTCAGAAAAGCAAATTATTCTGTTGCCCGGGTGGTAGTACCCGTAGAAGTGAAGTTGGAACCTCAGCAAGGAATGGCTGTTAGTCGGGTGTACCTTACCGAGTACAGAAAGCAGCTGTGGTTTCCAGTCGTGGTAGCTGAGAGTGTGGCTCATCCTGCACACCCCCAGGGAGTGGCACAGTAGGTGTGACATCCAGAAAGCTTGATTAGCACCAGTCTTTCCATGAGAGGCCTTGGTTCCTCATGGCCAGCTGTAAGTGGGGTCTGTCAGGACACGGACAGACTGAGACCTCCAGCGGGTTTGTAGCTTGCCATCTAGATATTAGTGGTTTTGTTTTCAGTAGAGTAAACAAAGTGAAGTAATAATAGAAAAGTAATATGGTAAGAACTTCTTGATGATAACCAGAGAATGATTTCCCGTGTAATAATTTGGGTTACAGTATCCTTCACAAACGCCACAGAGGGAACAGTTTTCACCCTGCCACAGCGGAGGCTGAGACCCGCGCTCGTCCTGAGGCACAGGCATCAGCGCAGCCCCGGCAGGTGAGCCAGAACAAAGCCTGCCTCTGGCAAAACCAGCGGGAACGCTGCTAAGCTTGTTTCGACTTGGAAGTCCTTCTGCACAGCTCACAATAAACACAGAGGGATAATTTAGAGATGGAAACTTAGCGCAGACGTGAGAAATTATAAATGAGAATCCAAAGCTCTGGTGATGCCTGACACTCAAGTTTTGGTTCCTACATAGACAGAAGCATCTGCAGGTAGTACACTAGGTCAGATTGCACAGCCTAAGGGGTGATCTCTGCGGCAGGCTCCGTGGCTTTTTTCTATGTTAGTTGATCTGTAGATGTTCATTATCCATCATTTGCAAGTGTTCAGGAATTTGAATTAAGGCAAGGTGTTCTGTCAAAAGTGTCTCATTGGTACAATATTTGCTGGTTTCATTTTTTCATTCCCTACCCTATCTTCTTTTAGATCTGATTGATCTTAGTGAATTACCCTCAATGAAATTATCTCTGAATTGTAACACTGTAACTGTGCTCTTAAAGTTTTAAGTTCAAGAATCAGCACTTGTGATAAATCTCAGAAGATGCCAGAGCCCAAATCATTTAGCAAAGCACGTACATTTTGACTAGTGCCACAGAAATAAGAGGACAGAAGCAGAGAGTCAGGAGAGGGGAAACAAACAAGAGGGAAAACCACTTAAATGGTTTCATATCACCAACACTCGTACTTCACTGTTGTCGTTACGAGAATGAACTTTACTAGCTGAGTAAAAGTAGGACATTAGAAACCTTATTTTGGTTTTCACTGGATTTTAACCTCAACAAGTGGCACTTGCAAAGTTGAAAATAACCGATTGTAATAGAGGAAGCTATTTAACCTAAAACATAGGATCTGTAACACTTTGTATTTTATTAATTTTAGCATTCTGTACTTTATCAAACCCAAAATGCCTCACACAACCCTGCAAATGTAGAATATACAGGCTAGTGGATAGTTGTGAAAACTTTGGGTGTATTTGCTTCTCTTCACTTAGAAGCTTGATGGTGGAAGCGGGGATCTGATTCTGTTCGTACTCTCCAGTAATTTCATTGTCTCATTCATATCACATCTTCCATTTTCTGCTTATCAAAGCTACGTACAGAGAGCAGGTTCGTTCGTTACACAGCTGTGATTGTTCACAGGGCAGTATCTACCTTGGCCACTGAATCAAATAGGGAACAATGTGTGGTTTTCAGGTTCTGCATTATGATTCGCCTGTTGTGCTGTGCATTCAGGCTGTACCAAGTACCTAAAATTCAGTGTCTCCTGACAGTGTTTGACTTTGTAACTTCATTGACTTCTGATGAAACTTATTGCAGCAAGGAACAAGACAGATTTGCTTGGGATAAAGAGATTTCACAGCTGGCTGCTGACAATAAGGAAAGTTGGTTTTGTCTGGAATAGGAAGTCTGGTAGCTGTAGGCTCTTCTCATACTCTTCAACTTAGTGGCTTAAGCCTGCATCCAATTTCTTATGTCCTTACCTACTGTGCCTGCACATGTATTCATCAGCTTTGATTCTTACCTTCTGTCATTTCTCTCCTGGCATTCCGGATGCTGTGGCCTGTCTTCTTGCTTTCCCCTCAATTCCTTGTCTTTAAACCAAGCACGTTTTCATTTTCCACACTGTGTGAGCATCTGCAGAATAAGAGATAACTGGGGGGCAAGGAGGGGGTTGGCAGCACTTTAAGAATGGCAGAAAAAACTCTGGAGATCTGGTGGGAGGAGTGAGAGGCAGTGAAGTCCCTCTCAGCTGCCCATGGCATTGCAGGCACACTTGGATGTGAGAAACCAGGGTTTTTCTTGCATGCAGAAAAAAAATTAAGAAAATACTGAGGCCAAACACCAAAGTGTATGAAGCTGTGTGAAGAAGGCTTTTTAGCGGCTTGTAATTTGCCTGTTTGATTTCCTTTCCGTAAAAAAGACAGAGGACATATCTAAGAAAGCGACAGGATTCTCTCACCTCCTAACTCCAAAGCACTAAAACCTTCAAGCGAATGATGCCGATTTGGGGACTCTTAGTGTTTTGCTTTGATGCCATTCTCAAACTTGGCCAACTTGTTTCAACTTGTAGATTTTTAAAAGTCAGCTTGAGCCATGGGAAATACCAGCCCAGACCATTTCAAATTTAGCAAGTGATAAGCGCTTGAAAAACCTTTATCTAGGAAAGTGTTCAGCAACCAGAACACTGCATCGTACGCTATCAGCTCAGCCTATAATCTGTTTTATCCTGCGCATTAGCATACATTGCTAAAAAGGATTTTCCCAAAGATGAGTACATAAAGACAAAAAGCCTATATTAAATACACAGTAACAGTTTAGTTGCAGTAATTCTAGAGGAGAAGGATTTAAAAAAAATGTTTCTCAGTTTATTTCTTAATATTATCAAGGTCTTTAGGATATGCCCCTTGCAAGATAAGTGGCTTAAGCTATCGGTGGTTTTCCCAGACTGATATTTTGCTGGTGACTCTTTCCTGAACCCTTTTAAAGGAACATACATGATCTCAGAGGTGTGGCTCTTCCTGTGCTTCAGAGACAGGTTGAGAATGGTTTGAGATCACAGGCATTCATGTGAAATCTGTTGACATCTGAATCTACCACTTCGTTCCAACTCAGATCCTGCTTTACAAAACTTTAGTGAGCTCAGTGGGAGTGAGGTGTGCTCACGATGACCCCAGATCAGCCCATAGTGGGTGTTGGTCCATATGGAAGCATAGTCCGGTGCTTCACGCTGCCATAATGATGTTACTGTGCTTGGATGGTTTCAGTCTGGCAGATGCTTAAGAAAGACAGTGATAACTAGGAAAAATAGGGATTATTTAATGAAAGAAAAATCAATTCTTTAAGCCTGAAGGCTGTTCAGTTTTGGTACATAACACTGAACATTGCTGTGGGCACACAGACAATGGTTTTGGCAATGTAACATCTTTCTTTGACCCTTCCTAAAATGGGATTTCAGCAATACTCTCAAGTACTCAGTAAAAGGAAAATGTGAAGCCTGAGAAGGAGAGGTTACATGTACAAGCCAGGCAGTGAAGGTTGAATAGAGAGGCATGATTTTCTATTTCCCACATGAAACAAGAGTATTAAAAACCATCACCCCCCAAAAAGGTGAATCACTCACAGGTAGAGTAGTAGACCTTTCTGGCCAAATGAGGTCAAGAAACAATTCCACCCCCCAATTTCAGCTGTGTATATAATCTGTAATTCAGAGGAATACTTTCTGGCTTTACTGCCCTAGTATACTGGCTTCTTTCTCCTACTAATTAGGGCATTTCAGGTCCTCTGCCTAGACACCTATGGTTAGATCAGTAGTAAAGAGCATTATCAACCTAGTAATGAGGATGTGAAAGCTAAATGAAAGCACTTTAATCAAACCTGTTGACTTTTACATATGTCTAAACCTGCAATCTAATAATTAAAGAAAAACTTATTCAGATTTAAACTCTTTACATGTACAGACAAGGCTATCTGAGCTCACAGGGCTCACTCAGAGGAAGCAGCTGAGAGAAATGGGGTTCTTTGAGTCCTAAATGGTCAATTAAACACACACATTTACTTAAGGCAACTTCTCTGTTTATTGAATACTCGCTGTAACCACTGTACAGTCTGAATTATCATTTCTTATCTTGGAGAGAATTGACAAGCTGTGGTGAAGTAGTAAATTTCAGATCCATGCCCCTGTGTGTCACTGAAATGTTTCTATTCCTCTTTTGCAGCCAGCCCTGAGCTTCTTTCTGAAAGTGTGCTATGGGAATATTATAGTCATTGTGTCTGCAGAGATAACCAGCTAACTCCCAGATGCAGAGAATTTTGTTGCAGTTTGCATTTGGGAGTTTGTTTTCCCTTAAGAAATAAAGATTTTTCTCATTTTTTTACTTTTTTTAATGCATCTTTTACTCTCATCAGACTGTGTCTAATTGCTGTGACTTCCAGCACTTTTGCCACAGTATTCCGCTGGGACCAAATGAGGGATATTACCAGCTGCAGCAAATAATTAGGCAAGATAGCAAGCAATATACGTTTGCCATAGTGTATGTAAACCAAATTCACATAAAACACCTGGATAGTGCAGTAAAAACATATGAAACATAAAAAGAAAAATACTGACAGAAAGGCATCTCCAGCACTGAATATGCATGGCGGTGTGGGAGATTATATTCTGTACTAAAAAGAAAGAGAAAGCTGCTGTTCTTAGTCTCAGGGGTATGTGTGGCTTTAAATATATTTTGCTGCATGCCAACAGCATACCAAATGCAGTGCAGGTAGTGCTTGAACATGTTCAAATGGCACCCTGAAAGGGACGAGTATCATATACTCGGTTCAAAGTTGGCTTTTGTTGATCCTTGTAGTATTCATGTAGTACTCGCGAGCATATGCCATCAAAATCTGGCCACCATAGGAGGCAGTGATTATTTTGTTTGGCTTTTTTTTTTCTTCTGTAGTACTCTTTGTAGGATAAATAACACTAAAATTATCTAGCGAGATGTGTTGGCTTGTATTTTCTCCAGAGCTCTGCAAGTGTGTAGGTGAATGTGCTTTGCCTGTGCCTTTTAAATTACAAGCATTAAGCTTAATCACTTGCTCTTCCAAGTCATTTGCAATCATCTGCTTTTTTGATACTTAGGCTTTCTCTATGCGTGCTGAGGAAAGATTGCTTTCTCTCACGTAGGTAATGGCACTCAAATGATATAATGGTTATGACACAAATCAGAACAGCAGCAACTTGTTTGGGGGAAGTACAGAAATGGGGGAGGTAGGTCACACTGTCATCATGCCATCTTGACAAGCGATCCCTTTAATTAGTCATTAGCTGACTTTCCCGGACGGTTTCTCAGCAGTGATTGTGTAAATAGTGTCGTAGGAGAAGGCGTTGTGTGGCAAAAGGGAAAATCTAGCCAACAGTGTCACTCAGAGCTGGTTTCAAATGGATGATTTACAGCCTCATGTCTCTTGTCGGGTTCTTCAGCCAATTTTTCTCCCCCTTGGCCGAGGCTTTTCCCTTAGCCATGAATTAGTAGGCTGTATTGCTGCATGCTTGTTGCTTTTTGTTTGTTTCATTTCTCGGCAAATAAAAACATTTTCATAGTATTTGTTACAAAAAAATACAAACCTTATTATCAGAGATGAACTATGTAATTATAATCTCGGCCTCTTCTGTGACTCACTTTTTCATTTAAGTGTATTGTCTTGGTCTAGAAATATACATACATATATATGTCTCTGTATACCTGCACGTCATGTCATTTTAAGAACTATGCAGGATTACAGTCCCAAGCAATGTGATCTTAGGCTTTTTAAAAAAAAAATAATTAGACATGTGGTTTAGGAGTAAAAGCAGTTTCTCGTTGTCTTCGTATCATTTAGGTGAGATGCTTGAATAAATTGTTCTTCCTAGAAATGTAAAAGCTTTCAACGTAAGCCCTAAAATCAGTGTCTCTTCTTTGCCTCCCATCTTGTTATGGATACTGAATATTCTGCTTGTATTCTTCAGACAAGCAGGACATTGGGGTTAACAGAGGCATTTCTTCACCACAGTTGCACTGCTGACTGATGTTGGCTTTCTGCCTGTTTTGTACTGTAACCACCTCATCCCCATGAAGGGCTCTGTAAATGTGGTAAAAACACAAGTTCTGCAGTCTTGGTATCGTTTTTTCCTTGGTATCCTCCACCATTATTTTAGCCATCTTTTGTTTTGTCTTTCCACGGGTAGTGAACTGCTCACTCGTGGGTTACCACACTAATATCAGAAGCTTCATCTTGAAATCTTTTGTTCTTTGTAGCATCAGATCCCAGTAGTTCTGTGATGAAAGCAAGCACGGTCTTTGTGTTGATCATAGCATCATGATGTTGTTCTAAGCACTCCGAACTCATGTAGCATTGCTCTGGCTCTCCTCTGTAACCAAAGCAACGTCTACGTTTGAAAGGTCCATTCTAAGGTGCGCTGATCGGACTCTGCAGCACCAACATAAAGTGTAATATTCCATGTTTGTGTATATAGATCAGGCTCTTAATGCTTGTATCTGGTCAGCTTCGTTGGAGCTTAAAATTCCTACTGAAAAGCAGGGGAGAACAGCATACGTGAGCAGCAGCGTAGCTCATCATGTTGTCACAATGGCTCAGGTAACTGCCGCTTAGCTATTAAAATTATTTCCCTGCTCCGTCAGGTAAACCTGTGCCAAGAACAACAAATGAAGTATACAAATTTCAGACTGCATGAAATTCCCTTCAACTAATACGCTGTTATGTACTCGTGGATACTTTACTTCTTCCTGCTCCTACCAAAACAAATGGGTTTAGTGTTGTGGAAACCAGTAGAGTTTCTTTGGAAGGAGTGGAATAGAGCTTCTCCTGAAATGGAATAGCTTTTGTCTGTTCTCTGGTGTCATTTTTAAAAAGATTGCCATCTAACTGATACAAACTTAATTCTGTGTATGATAGTTATCTCACAGTAGGGAATGCCTCTAGTTAACTGTGGAAGCAACCAGATGAAAGCATGAGAAGTTAATTTAAATCATTTCTTTAAGGCCTGTGAAACAGTCTATACGTTGACATTTTTTTAAGTGGAGCACGCACTCAAATTGGCATCCTTTTAATAACCTCTTCATGTAAATACTGTAAATTAGTGGGGAAAAAAATCAAAAATATCTCCTACTTGCTGCATACTTTCTGAATCTAATACGTTTTATATCCGTTTGTATAGTAACTGGCAAAGACTGAAATTGCAAAGTCTAAATTAAAGCAAATCTGTTTGAGTTGACATTATATATTAGTCTCCGTAGCTGAATATAGAGGAATGATTAAGTGCCCACATCAGTACGTTTTTGCTTTGTTTTCGCAGAGACACATCTTAATCTGGAATATTCTCTCTGAAGACAATATGATTAATATTTTCGTTACACTCTATACGACATAAGAATTACTTTTTGTGGTTTGTGGAGTTTGGTGGTGGTTTTCCTTCAAAAAAGAGAGGTTATTATACTGTTCAATTGAGTGATTTATATACATCATGTTAAGAATATGAGGGGAAAACAATAGTGTAGAAATTTACTTTTTTTTTTTTTCCTTTTTTGTGGAGTTAACAGAATGTGATTGTCTGATAATGTGGCTCTGTTCAGTCAAAGCTAAACTGGTTTCAGTCATAAAAGAATTTCAATAATTTTTCATCATGTAGAATTTCTTGCTTGATCTTTCCCTCATCTAAAAGGAACAGACAAATCAGGTGATAGATATTCTTACTGTGTAGTTATATTATAAAATATTTTCAAAGGTTAATCCAGAGAAAAACTTTGCTGCTTTTGAAGTAAAAACAGTTTTATATTTAAGACAAGCAAAATGTTACAATATTTAATGTTAGATACAGATAATTAAGCATCAGAGTTTTCTTGTAACTACATTATCATCTGCTATTTCTCTCCTCATTTATATGCAGCTAGTGTCTTTCCTTCATCTTCAACTACAGGGATGCTGAAATAGGTTTGTTGGTTTCAGGTTCTGGTCAATGCTGAAATTTTGGAGTTGTCTAATGCTGAAGATACATTTATTTAAAAGAACTGTTTCCTTTTGAGTGTTAAAAACATCTCTCACAAAGACAGATGAGCTCGCTCGCTTCGTTTGTTTGCGCCGATCTTAAGAAATAAAAAGTCAGATTTGGGACCAAATTTGCAATGAGATTCTCTTGAGAAACTAGTTCTGGAAATGGCAAAGTGACCTTACGGTGGCAGAACAAGATCGAATTTAAATACTCTGGAATCCAGAAGTGTTGTGGAGCTTGAATAATGCATGTGCTGAAAATGATGTCTAATGAGAGGTGATACACAGGAAACAAGTATTATAATTGTATTGTTGTTCCTTCTAATAGAAGCATGACTTACACTGCAGAGACAACGCGGTCCCTGTGGCCTTGCGCTGGTTTCATTAATTTGTTTACTGTCTGCATATGTTTTGTGGCAGAAGCTTCCCATAACATGATGTTGTAGAGCCAGATGTTTGCCAAAGGTAGATTTTTTTCATCTGCTGCCCTTAAGTGAGATGACCAGTGGATGAGTCTTGGTCTGCTTGGACACTTTACCTGCCAGCAGTTCCTGCGATGTCTGCTTGTCTGTATCTTCACTAAAGACATAAGCCAGTCATGTCTTCAGGCTCCTTCTCTCCCTTCCTCCTGTATTCTTACCATGATAATACTGCTATGGAGGTGAGGGATTGGTCAGAGTGATTAGGAGAAAATGTTATGGGATGTTGAAATAGGAACCGACCTTGTAATGGCATCAGCAAAATTGCAGGTCAGAAAAGGAGAAGAAAAAAAACTTCCAAGCTTAATCTCTTGGTGGTCTTTGTGTTGCCAGAGTGATTGAATACAGAATGCCCTGCCATGGGCAGAGACACTTTCCACTAGAGCAGGTTGCTCAAAGCCCCATCCAACCTGCATTTGAATGTTTCCAGGAATGGGGCATCCACAGGTTCTCTGGGCAACCCGTTCCAGTGTCTCACCACTCTCATAGTGAAGAATTTCTTCCTTGTCTCTAATCTAAATCTACCCTCTTTCAGTTTAAACCCTTCATCCTGTCACTACCTGCCCTCGTAAGGTCCCTCTCCAGCTTTCTCTGTAGGCCCCCTTTAAGTACTGAAGGATCCCCTATAAGGTCTCCCAGGAGCCATCTCCAGGCTGAACAGCCCCAGCTCTCTCAGCCTGTTCTCATAGCAGAGGAGCTTCAAGCCCTCTGATCATCTTCGTGGTCCTCCCCTGGACCCGCTGGAGCAGGTCCGTGTCCTCTGCCCTGGGAGTACCAGCACTGGAAAGCTGTTGCAGGCAGATGCCTCAGTGAGCTGTGTGGTGGATTTGTCACCGTGTCACAGCAGCAGCTTAACCCTGAGCTGGAGGTTTTGTAGGACTCGCTGTCCTTCAGTAGAACTGAGCAAGATCAAACCGGAGAGGAGTTTTTCAGCGTGCGGAAGGTTCATGCCTAGATGCTGTTGAAAAGAACTCCCAAGGGAAAGCACTCTGTGCAGCTCGGCTTGAATTTTTGGCACATCCGCTCTGCAGTGGGATGCAAGGTGGCCACGCCTGCATTGCAAGGTCCTTTTCTTTATTTAAATGGCAGTGTAGTATAACCTTTTTATTGATTATGAGGATTTTTTTGGACAGCGTGAAATGCAATAGCTGGCTTTTCTGTAAGGTAATTTGTGTGTGCAGTAGAAAAACACTTTCTGGTACAGGGAAAAGTCAATGCACTTCAGCCTTTGCTGTAAAAGGGAAATACACTTTCCACAGCTACTGCTTTCTGTCACTGTTCAGCTTTTTTCAGAAGGACATAGTAAGTACCTTGAAATAAATAGATTTGGAACCCGCAGAGGAGTCAAAATTACCTGACAAAGGAGGGGGGAAAAAAATCCCACTCGAGTAAAATCTTCAGAAATATTACAAGAAATGTACCCAAGAAGAACTGGCCCATTATTAATTATCTTTTCCACAGACATTTCCATAAAAGCATACGGTCAGCATTTATTTTGAGTAGCTATTATTGATTGGTTATCTATGTTATATGCTGTCATATATTTGTATATTTTCCAAAGCGTTTTCAAAAGCTTTTTAAGATAATTCTTATGAGACATTCTTCGGAAAGCACAAATTCAACAAGGCACAGTTAGGCTGATTGTCTCGTGAGGCTGGTTGGTGACCTGATGATGCTGTGCCAAAGTTCCAGCCTTGAAGGTCAGCCCAAGGGGTGCAGCATGTAGGGGAAGGTGGCTCTGGCCTGACCCTGGTTGCTGGGGGCTGTGTCAGGCCACCTGGAGAGCGGCAGGGCCACGCTCAGGGGAGCAAAGGTGATGGGGGTCATGGAGCTGTGCCCCCTTTCACAGCAGGGCTGAAGTCAGAGCTGCCGGTGACTCCAGGACACCTGCATCTGGGATCCACCTTTAGCGGTACCGGAGAGCGCACCGAGGGAGGCAGGACCTGCGCTGGATTTTCTACGCCTCTTTGGATTTGTAATCAAACTAAGTATCCAGGATCTGGTAGAGTGAAGCTACAGGGTCAAGTAGTTCTGGGTGTTGCTTGGGGGCTACAAGGTCTCGTTCCACATTTCAGGGCATATCTACCCAGCACAGTCTGAGTGCACAGGCAACTGAATGGGCTTGGGTCGCCTGTGCGGCTGGTGACCTGCTCAGGTACTCACACTAGTTCATTTCAAACTAGCTTGAATGGGAATGAGCTTCAATTAAAGCACTGATGTTTTATATTGTTGGCTTGGAAATGAAACTGCTTTCTTCTTTTCCTCCCTAAAAAAAACCCTAGCCATCAACAGACAATAGGTTTGCTGATCAAAGCTTCCAGGGAAACCTGCTTTTATAAACTGAAATATGTGGACCTCTCAGAGAACACTGGATACAAAAATCACAGAGATTGCTTAACAAGGGGTACTTGTTACGTGTGATCTGCGCACTGTGCTTTGCCTGCTTGGGAAACAGCAGGACTGGTGTCCGTTTAGCTATGTAGAAAACGCTGTAAGCCAGACCTTGTTACCCTTACACGTGCTGTTTAGTATCTCTTCCCATCTGAACTTTGAGATTTCATTGTTTGCTCAGTATACACTGATCAGTAGGGTGATAAAAATACATCAGTGTCATGGTCATGCTAACACTTCTGTGCCTACGTGAGAGTGGAGCGTACTTCTCATGTTGCTTAACCAAGGCAGGTTCTGCTTACAGTGTGGTGTTCAATTATTAGTAGGTCTGCGAGAGTTTGCTGTCTTCGCAGAATGACTGGGGACAATGGCAGCAAAATTGCAAAGGAGGATTTGGAATCACAGTGTCTGTCTCAACAGATCCAAATGCACCAAAAGGAAATGCTTCCCCTTGCTGATGTCTCGTTAGGGAATCACTACTGTAAACCACTACAAATGCTGATTACTTCAGTTACCATTTGGTACTTACACCAAACGTTTAGTTTCTTCTTTCCTTTTAGCCATAGAGTGCAGTCAGTTTAAACTAGCCAAGAGATGAGCCACAACAGTGCAAGGAACTGCAGCGGCAGAATTCTGCATTCCCGTGCAGAAAGTGCCTTGGAAAACAAACCTGCCTCATTTCTGGGCTTGGCAGTTGGGACCTGTTAAATGCGTGAAGCATAAGGCTTTGGCTTTGTGTTTCAACTCGGGTTTTATTCTGGTACGTGTTGTCCTCTAATAGGAGCAATGCACAGAAGGCATCTTAGCAGGCAAAGGGTTACTTGCAGTGTGTTTAGATGACTGGTCTGTTTCAGCAAGGCTAAAGGAGAAAATACCTCATATATTTTTTCCCTTTTCCCCCTACCTCTCCTTTTTTTCCTTTGTTCCTTGCTGCTACTCCTGTCAGCCTGACCTCAGCCCGGTAGTGAGAAATACAGTTGTTGACCAAGTGTTGAAGAAAGCAAGTACCAATCCATTCGTTCATACAGAGTTTCATTTATAAAAGGGAAAGTCATTCTGAATTGACAGTTTTCATTTACCTTATATTCCCACTGCCATTAAGAACCTTTGTGTTCTGTGATAAAGATAGCTAACAGACTTGAGACATTTGCCATGTTGTCAGCAGTCATTTGGAAATGCATTTGTAACCACGCTGGCCCTCGCAGACTAATGCATTGTGTCTGCTGCCCAGATGCCGAGCTAAACCATGATCTAACAGGCAGCTCTTTGCGGGGCGGGAGGGTGCTGCTGGGCTCCTCCCAAAGCAAGCGCAGCCGTTGCTCACAGAAGCGAGTGGATGGCTTGCTGTGCAGCCCGGGATCACCAGGCCTGCACCACGTAATTGAGCACCTCTCTAATTTCAGTGTTTTTCCAATAAAATCTGAAAACTTGAGACTGTTAGCTTGGAAACCTCGTTTTGAATTATTGACCAAGAATTAATGAATCATATCTTGTGTCAAAATATTTTTACATCACCCATATGCCATCCTCCCATCACGTTTCTTCAGATTGGAGGGGAGGGAGGAATTAAAAGTCATTTTGAGCTAAGACAGCAGCTAAGTAACAAAAGCTTGCACTAAAAGTTATTAAAACTACAAACAAGGATTCAAATTCACTATCTAATTAGTTCTTGGAATTCACTGCTGGGTACTGTACAAAAAAAAAAATCTAAGGTGTAGTTAGAATATTAGATTACCAACCTAATTGGGCAGTATAATTCTGCAGCAGTATATAATGAGAATTCAGGCCAACAATTAATTCAGTGGTACAGCTGGTAGAATTCTTGGGTAGCAGCCAGTTTTGCTTATAACCTCAATTGCATCCTTTCTTCTCCCTCCCCTCCTGCCTTTCTCCTGAGAATGATCAGCCTATTTTTCTACTACTTATTTTAAAAGGAAATTATTGTGAATTCTCAAAAGTTAGATGACTTGAAAATCCAGCACTATTCCCAAACAAATATTGAGTAATTTATGAGGCAGAAGAAATAAGAGTAATAAATTACTTGCTTGAAGTAAAAGACTTCAATCTAAACGCTATGTCCTGCTAAGACTATTTTTTTTTCTGTTACATGAAATGAATACATGAAGCTCTAATGAAAAAGAGCCTTTTGAAGCCCTTATTATTCTCTTTATGTTGTGGTTGTAGAATCCCATATACACTGTTTTCCAGCTGAAAGGGTTGTCTCTGAAGTGTGGGTGTGTACGTACACCAAAGAGGTACTGAGTGTTCTGCGTATTCTACAGTGCTTATAAATGTACTTCTGTTGGTATCAACATGCAGACTGGACAGAGGTTGCCTTACCTTTTAATGCCCTTCTCATGTTTTCCCTGACACTCAAACACCCACAGTTTTCCCCTTTCCTTTCCTTTCCTTTCCTTTCCTTTCCTTTCCTTTCCTTTCCTTTCCTTTCCTTTCCTTTCCCATAAGACTTAGTGTCACCACGTTGTGAAATTTCTCCATGGAGAACCATAGGAGAGTTAACTTACTTCCATTATGTTGTTGCTAATGCTACAGTGTCCTAAAGAGCGAGTTCAAGCTTTGTCCTAGAAAATGTGGTATTTATTTATGTGGAAGTATTTTTATAGGTATACCAGAGTAGCTGGCCTCAGATATTTGCTCGGTGTCCTCCATATTTCAATTGGAAAATCAAGGTGTTTTGCCAGCTTTAATAGTCGTTCCTCTTCATGAGATCTGCTAACAAAACGTATCGCAAACGGTAAAAGATACGTCATAGAGATTGATCATTCCCCTCTCAAGGTTTGAATTCTGTTTGGGAAATGAAGGTGTTGGGTAGTTTCTCTCACATAGCAGTTTGTGAAATACAGCTTCATCTTTCTCGGCAGCGCTTCCCTATCTCTTGCAAATATATTGTAATCCAGCATTTTGAGGATAGAGCCAATTACTGTGCTTCTATCTGTCTCTCCCTTTAATTAACTTATTATTTGAGCTGACACCAGTCTTAATACCAAGAGGTGCTGACCACGCTATTGCACCAGAAGCTTTTGATGGCCTCCTCCCTTCAACTGAGCTCCATTTCTAATGATGTGCTTTTATAACCTGTTATTGATTAAACAATCTAAATGCCATTTCGGTCCACACGGATCTGCCACAGAAAATTTTACAAAAAATGTCAAGCAATAGTTGAACACATCAGTCGGGAAAACACATTGTTAGAAAAGATGCATTCAGCCCTTCACAAAGGTAGAATTTTAGGTGAAGAGACATTTAAAATCTTTATAACTGTATCAGTCTTGAGGGAAAAAGTGCATAATTGATCTTCTTTAGTTTAAAATAAGAAGTGTAATTGATTGCTGCAGATGGGACTGTATCAGAGAAAGTTTCATATCAGAATAAGCTTCAGGCAGAATAAACTTCCTGGAAAAAATAGCTAGTGTGTTATCCTGTTTCTAGTTGCTTTTGTGGCATGACTCATCAGCATCCAGAATGCAGTTTCCCTTAGGAAAGGCACTTTTCTCTAGGCTAATATAAGTCTGTTTGGTCTCCCCAGCAGTGGTACCCTTTTGAAGCATGGTACTGGCAGGCGCATTCCAGTTCTTCAGGATTTTTCAGATTGGTTTAATACTTTTTTAGTGGTTAGTCTTTGTGACTTATTTTCATATTCTCTGCATACTAGGAATCTCCCAGGAATGGACAGATGTAGTTGATGTATCTGCTTGTATGTGTGATGTACCTTCCCTGGGGTTTCAGAAGGCAGTTTTCAGAACCTAGAATTGAGAAAATTGTTCCTGTGTAACATTAGTGGATTCGATGAGCAGCTTTCTGCTTCTCACAGAAGTAGCTTCATAGAATGGTTTGGGTCAGAGAGGACCTTTAAAGCTCATTCAATCCAACCCCCCCCGCAGGGAGCAGGGCCATCTGTAACCAGAGCAGGGTGCTCAGAGCCCCGGCCAACCTCCCCTGGGATGGTGCCAGGGCTGGGGCAGCAACCACCTCTTGGGGCAACCTGGGCCAGGCTCTCACCACCCTCAGTGTCAAAAATTTCTTCCTTATATCTAGTCTTACATCTCTAATTGTTCTCTTTAATTGTTCATTAATAAATACATTTTGTATTGCTATCACAACCTGCTGCTCCTGCTAGGATGCAAGTCTTTCGGTGCTGTTAGGATGCACACGAGTCGTGGCATCCCCACGTCCCTGTGCGCGGCCTGTTGCTCGGTGGAGGTACGGGGCAGCTAACGCAGCTGAGACGGTGGCCAAGCTGGCAGGTGCAGGGTCTGTCACCCTCATCCTCATGGATGCAGCTTTTGGCTGGATGGACTTGGAGATGCAGGAAGGCCAGCGAGGCATACTCTGCACTTACACTTCAGGACCTGGTTTGATTATTTGATTTACTAACTGGGCACTTGCAGAATGCGCAGCGAGCTGAGGGCCAGTGGCAACTACTGCTCCGCGCAGACCTGGGGGGAGCAGGGAAGATGTGTCTCTGCAGTGGAAATACCTGCCGGAATTTTCATCTCAGCTTAACCCAAACCCACTGCTATTCAAAAGGCGGTATTTAAAAACAAATAAATAAAATCTAAGCACTTACTCTACAGTTATCAAAAACCCTCCAGAGGACATTGAACCCATGTTGAACGAACAGATTAGTAATGTCTTTGTTCACTTGTCTTTCAGAACTGTGAATTGTTTTCAGCAAGTTTCAATTTCTGTGAATCCTTGGAAACCATGAATAAAAGAATTATTTACCATTTCTGAGCAAGTACATTTTTGTTTTGATTATTATATCTATAACACTGTATTTCTACTCGCAGCTGAAAGGTCATCACGCATACAAAGATTTCAGTATAAATTGACTATACTTCCAAATATAATTCACTCCAGATCCAATTTGTCTAAACAGAAATAGGTATCTATTAAAAAAATTTGGCAGTGGTTCATTTATATTGATATCTCAGTGCATATGGTGACATCACGAACCACATTTAAAACGAGACTATGAGGTGGTCTCTTCCACTGTGCGTAACAATGCCAAGCGTGACGGCCAGCGTGTGGTGCCTACTCTGAGGTCACTGATGCTAAAATCTTTCTGGAATATAAAATCCTGCCTATAGTTATTAGGTCATTTAACTCTGCCTTTTCCAAGGCTCTTGTGTCTACTGGAAACTGTAGAGACCTCCTGTTAAATGGATCGAACTCATGACTTGGCTGGCAGACTGGTTATATGGGAGCAAATACAGATGTGTAATTTCATTTTCTTCCATGGTGCTTAGGAAACCCCAGGAAATGGAAGCTCTGTTTTTCAGTATGATAGTCTTAGAAATGCAGTTAATTGTCATTTATTGCTCCCAAGTCTATATAAGTATTTTTACAAGTCAATATAAATGTTACATAGTGTCGTGTACTAAATACACTTGATATGTGAGACAGTTTGAAGTGTGGCTGGAATGGCTGAGGCTTGGCAGCGGGAGGCGGGATGAAGGAAGTGTCTCTGTGCCACAGAGAGACTTTCCCTTCCCCCAGCTGCCCCAGTTCAGAACAAAGTGACCCCATGTTGCTGAGACTTATTAACCGAGATACTACAACTTACAGAAACTGAACTGGAAAGGTTCTGCTCAAAAGCTTTTAGGTCATAATGATATATATTTAGCTTACACATAGACAGAAATCATATTAACGATGGTTTAACTGTCATCTGTTTAAGCATGCCATTTCAGGGAGGAATTGTTTTGTGAGCAGTAAGTAGTTTACAGTCTCTCAAATCTGGCCCGCACCAAATCAGCAACAAAATGTAAATACGCACTGTCTTTATATATTTTATTTATAGCACCTACACGTATATATTTGTATTCTAGAGTATGTATGTAGATACATATACGTGTAAAAATAATGTAAGGTAGAATTACACAGGGGTGTTTGTAGATAATTTTTTCTATGTTTGTAATGTGTGAAGAATCTGTATATGAAAAACCATGGAAATGTAAATGTTCTGCTGTAAATTGCTTCTTCTTGTAGACATTTAAAAATGATACTGTGTACTTTAGGTGCCCTGACAAGCACTAGTATGGGCTAGTGCTATGTATAGGCCCATTTGGATATATGTGTGTATATTTATTTGTATATAAATGCCTTCCAGTAATAGTGAAGTTCCAGAGGTTAAATTACAAACCCTTAGTATTATTAACTTGACCAATTTTCTGCTTAATATATCACTTCTTTGGCATATGTTGGCGGGTTCTCTAATGTGCATCATTAAATATACAGAAGCTGTGGTGTTGCTGAGTAAATGTCATTTATCTTTTCCACTTTGGAATTTTAGTATCACATTATTACAGCTTTTGTTCAGTCTCCTCAGTCTAAAGTATGAGTAATGGCTTGGACTGTGTTCAGTAAAATTTGCATAGCTAACTCTTAATGTTCAGGTCCCTTCGAGCTGAAGGTAGCGCTGTGCTCAGTATACGTTTGTGTTCTTGTGGCTATCGGGGTGGAGGTAAAAAGGCCAGTTACACTTTCTCCTCAAAAGGAGAATTGTTATGAGCTACAACAGGATTTTTGCCAGAGGTGAACTTTTCAGATATTGTGATATTGTTAAAGGATTTTGCCATGCAATAATTAACAGTATTTATCACAATCATTATTTCTTCTTCTTAACACTAACAAAATGGGCAGGAGGAGATGTGCACACAGACCGGGTTTGGAGTTTTCGCTGATCCAGTCTCTGTACTCAGACTGTCCAGGCTGATTCCTGTTTGGGTTGGGAGCAAAAGTATGTAAACTTCAGAAAGGCTGGGGAGTTTTGTTTACTGACAGATGGCATTGACAGGGCTTAGTGATTCAGTGGAGAGTCTTGGACTTGTACTCCCCCATCACCTCAGTCCAGTTAAAGACCAGCAACATCCTGGATAGACACACATTATTTTTTTTCCGATGTCAGTCTGTAAAAACAAGTTCAAAAGATAATTTGGATATAATTCTAAAACTCAGATTACTGTTCTATGGCTGAAATATATAGACAGGTTTTAAAATGCAGTGTACCTCCCAAGATGCATAGTAGGAATATTGGTCTATGATGAAAAGGTCCCTGAATATATCCGAATATAGATAATGACTTGATTTCTTTGTTGAAATGATAATCCATTCAAAGGCTTTTACAGCTAATTACCTCTAAATTACTTGTATTGTATTAGGTTATTCCCTGAAAAACAAGACATATGCTAACAGATGAAGCTAAGAGATAGAATCTCAAATTGGTTTATGATACTCTGCCTAGCACAGCTGGGTAATATAGTCGTATTTCTTACCCTGCTTGACACAGATGCTGTGCAATATACTTCTGAGAGGATCAGTTTTTTTCTTTATACCTCTTCAGCTTTCAAATAAAATGTAATGGATTTTATCCTAGTCAAAGTTCCACCTGTGTATCTCCCCTCTGAGGCCCCTTGGTGGAAGACCTATGATCCTCTTTCTCATTTACATTTAAATATTCAGATGAAAAGTGAAGAGTAGAACAATTAAAAAATAAGTAAGGGGAGAAAAAAAGACTTAAAGTATTTTCACATACAAAACTTCAAATTTTTATGTTCTCGGTGCAAAAACAATGTTTCTGCTTAATTCCTTTTTGTCTGCATTTAGTACTAAAAGAAATAAGTAATTGCCTTGCTTATACAGTTGCTTTGTTCATTTTACTGTGTAAAATTGATGGTTTTAAATTTTTATAGAACTGGCACTTCTAAGAGTATCATTTTTCATTTCACCCTATTAAGTACATTTTGTATTGCCGCATTTTGCTCTGTTTATTCTTCAACTCTTGGTTTTTGCACAATTCAGTAGCTCTGCCAAATACCGCAAATGTATTCTTAAAGACAATACCAACAGTACTAGGTGAGTGTTCTTTAGAAAAATAAACTTTCTTTTGTGTTCTGGTAGTTTAAAGCTGTTTCAGTTACAGTTCTGGGTTTTTTTCTCTCTGCTGGAATAAATGTAAAGCTGGGTATTTTTACTGCACAGTATTGTGAAAATGATGGAATGTGCAGTAAAATTGCAAATTAGCACTGGATGAAACCCAGACCTCGATACAGTAGAGGGAGATCAGAAATGATTTGTTTGGTCTCTGTGGGGAGGTGTGCCAGATGTCCCTCCATTTAAATGATCCCTGATGATTAACCCCTGAAAGAGTTACTGCTCTGTAGCTAAGGGAACCTGCTCGCCTGCTCTCAGCACCAGGTTTGGCAGGGTACAGATTGGCTCGGGTATGAAAGAGATCTCCCCACAGAACGCAGTTTTCAACCAAATCCATATAGTGTGTGACAACATCACGGTTAGGTGAAGCGGCATAGCCTTCGATAGGTTATGGTGTCTTACTTCCAGACTATGCAGCAATGCAGCCTAAGACAATCCGCTAACACACTTCTGCTGTGCTCAGTCTGTTTTCTGGCGACCTATGGACCGGTCGTGTCAAAACAGGAACCCTTTGCCAAGTAAGGAGAGTTGATTTTGAACACATTGCAACTTAAGTTTCTGTAACAGGTCGTTATCATAGATAAATACATGTACGTGCATGTATTCATGCTCATCCAACATGCATAGCTTTCTTTCACAGACTAGAAAAGCTATCTGAAGTCAGCACTAACATTGTGCATTAGTGGCTTAAAGGAATGCAAGTCTCATAGCAAAGAGAGAGGCATGCTGCTGGTGTAAATTGGTGTCAGCCCAGTCAACTCAAAGGATTGGCTAGCTTTAAGACTCAGCTCTAATTTTGTCCTGTTGATCCGTATAATTCACTGAAAACAATAATTGAATAAGCAGCTTCTCACAGAAATTAGTAAATCACCACCTTTTTTTAGCAGTCTGCAGAGTGAAGACCTTGCTTGCTTCTGTAATCTGCTATCTTCTTTTTTTAATACAACAGAAGTGAACGGGAAGAGCTAATAACATCTGTGCTATTTTACTTCGCAGAATAACATTAGCTGCTGAGGAGAGATGTGGAAGGGCTGGGTACCTATCAGTGACAGCCCCAGCTGCTTACCCCTGAGTTCAGCTGTGGTCACCGGCCCCCTCTTCAGTACAGCTGAAGAATTGTCTCTCTGCCCCTTCCCTGCAAGCGGCCTTTGCCTGTAGATGTTACGTACGTTCAGTGTTGTAGTCAAGGTAGCTTAGCTGACTGCCTGAAAATAAGTGCCTTTAATTTGCTGTAGTTACAATGCAAAAGCTGCTGCTGTGAAATCCCAGTGCATCACAAGACGCATTCGTGCATCACAAGAATAATGATTGCCAAGTGCCCTTTTATGGAACAGGGGCTGCGGTGTAGCCTTTGAGAGAGCACAAAGGCAAGAGAGACGAGTTTCTGTCCTGCTGCTTACTCTCCTAAGGTGAGCGGTCGGATCCTCATGTACCAAAGGAAGGCATAAGTCCGTCTATATATTTTGCTTTGTGGTGGTTATTAGGAGAGTGTGCCCCATGCTGCACAAGTATTCATTATGGCCATTCTAGAGATCATGAGTGGCAATGACTTGGACCTAAGCTGAGTTGACATTCTGACCCAGATTTAGCTGATTAGGGAAATATTTCCATTTCAAATTTGGCATGTGCTGTAGGCTACCAGGGAAACTAGGGCAGAGATTCCCAGAGGGTGGGGGTTTTGAATTGGATGTGTGTTCAAATGTATGCTTATGTAACTACGGCACAGCTAAATCACACACTCGTTTCTTTTGGCTGTTAAATAATCAAAAGATGACATTGCTTCTCAGTTTTGCTTTTATTTGCCTCACCAAACTTGAAAATTTAGTACAAGTAAGCTATATTCAAGAAAAATTGTATTTAAGTCCTTTCAGTCTTTCCATGCCTAGAGGTCAGTGTGTGTAAAGACACCGTAGAGTTTGCAAAGTGCTTTATGGATAGTAAGGGGTGGAGCCATGGTGTTTGTGACCCGGCATAGCCAGGTAAGCATGAAATTTCCTCAGCCTCTGTGCGATTTGACATTGGGCAGCGTGACTGCAGCTTGGGAAGGTGGTACAAAGCGGGGTTGTGCTCTGCCCTATCAGCGTTACTGCTGCCTAAGATCGTGAACAAAGAAAGCTCTGTGGGTGCACACTTAACAGTTTTTCTTGGAAAAACTAAGGCTGTTGTGTGTAATTCTGTGTAGGAACCTAGGTGCTTGAGATACTGTTTACGTTGTATTTCCTAGCTGTTTGGTGTAAAGAATTGCTTGGGAGAAGGTAGCTTTTGGCTATCGGCTGCTGGGTTACTTTTGTAAAGATTCCTCTGGAGGAGTTTAGCATCAGAAGTTCATGCTGAAAGCTGGCTGAAACAGAAAAAAAAACCAAAAAAAAAAACCCAGACAAAAAGGCATGTTTATTAAAGAATATAATCACCAATTTGGTTAGCTCATCCCTACTTAAACAATTGTCAGCTTAACTAATTCGTCTAATTAGGCTAGCTGCATAATACATAATAAATACCATATCCAGAAAAGCTTCTATGAAAGTATTTACTTCAGTTGTTACACAAGCTTTTAGCAATCAAATTATTTCTTTCATTTTGAAAAGCAATGTTTTCATTGTGTGTATTTTCACAAAATGTAGACCTGATGGACTTGGAGGGAAGAAGAAATAAGATTTGAATATGATCTGTTGTTTCAAATCAAATAACCCAATAATATAATAAAAAAAACCAAACCAAACAAACCACAGAACCACCTATTTTGATTAAATATACATCATAAAACTGTCAGTGTCGGAAAAAGAATTAAACAAGACAGCTTTACTGCATTTTAATATATCTTTATTATTTAGATTTATCTTGTTTCCATAATGATAAGTGTTCTATCCTTTCAAGTAATTCATCAGGATTTAGATTTTGTTATTTCAACATTAATGTTTGGCTGGTTTCTTATAAAGCCCTTTTGCATTTTTTTCAGTACTTCTTTATCCAGTCATCAATCTTGATTGTGAGATGCAGTAGTAGCTATCCCAATGTTGAAGCTCGAATCAAACTTTCCATTTCATCAGTCTTAATTTTTTAACCAGCCTCCAGGATAGTCTCATAACAATCTAATCTGAAATTGTAAATGATACATCATGCCCAAGGTTTCATTTCTTGGAGAAGTAGTATGTATGGAAGGAGTTTTAACAAGGAACCCTGTAGTGTAAGGGTACCTTGTACCGGCCTTTTTTAGATTATTTTTTTTTCTGTCTGGTATCTTGACTGAATTTATTGGAGAAAAACGCTGTTTATCGGTTCTCGTGAAGATATTTTTGATGTGAAGAGCAATTCCCATAGCTAGAAAATGTCATGCTGAAATAAATGTTTATAAATGGCACTTATTATTGGTTATGAACATTTTGAATTTTGTACTTCTGAAATGCAGATCAGTAATGGTGAATCAGTAGGTACCACCCATGTCTGTAAATCTTGATTTATTTATTTATTTTTCAATTACTACTAAAGAAGTTGAAAACATTCTAATTTCTTTGTTCCCCATTCTTTGGGAGTTGCTTATGTTGAGATGTAGACCAGACATTGTTTGTATGAAGAGAACATTTATATCTAGTACAAGGAGCCAGTTGTCATGGTTGAGAGCTCGTCTCAAGAAAGAAGCAGTGGGAGTTTGAGAGGTATAGCCAGCAGTCTTAAAACTCACACCTACATGTGAGAGTGCATATTTACTCTAGCAGCAGCTACAGTGTGCTAACTAGCATTGGAAATTACATGGAGAAGTTATTCTGGGCTTTGTGGATATCACAGAAACGTTTAAAATTAATTTTAATGTTTTGGCTGTTTTGTGAAGTTTGCTCCCCATCTCCCCCTCAGTTAATTTTGCTGTCTGTTTTTTCCAGTATAAACTTAAAGATATGGTGCAGTTTTATTCAGTCTCTGCTCACTCTAGCCATTACTGACACTTTAAATCGTGTACGGTATTGTCCTGCACAGCTTCGTGTTTGATCATGGGGGAGTGGACATCATTAGTATCCCTGGCAAAACAAGAGACTCTTTATCCAATGCCAGCTGAAGACACGGAGGGTGGAAGCTCTGGTGGGATAGAAGAAATTGCCCCCTGAGCAGAGCGGTGCGGGTGTAATCCCGGGGATGCTGTGGCTGGCTGTTAGTGTCTTCACCAGGATGTGTGGTCAGTGCGCTTTGCTGTTGGAGAATCTCCTTCCCACTCCTCTCTCCTCTCGCAAGCCTTGTTGTACTCTGCTGAGTGTGCTTGTGCCCGTGCTGCACCGATCCGCCTGGTCTCCAGCTGGCCCACCATCCCCATGCTTCTCCAAGGCAAGGGGCGAGAGGCAGCCGTGGGGAAGAAAGGCATTATTCTCCTCTAGCAGAAAAAGAACGCTTTGGGGAAACATTTAAAACCCTTAAAATTCCTGTGCAAACAGGATATTTGCTCTTTGAAGAGCAAGCTCTTGAATTGTACCTGCTGAACTTGGTTGCATTTTAGGGTTTTTTACTATTTATTCTTCTTCTCTTCTCCAAGTGGCTTCACAGTCTACTTCCCTCCCCTTAGGTCCTGATACACTTCCCCTGTTCCACTGAGTGTACACAATGATATGACGCCTTGTGACCTGCAGAGTGTGTCAGAGAGTTTTAGAAACAGAAAGGAAGCACATACTTCAGTCCCGGTATTGCTCTTTTTCCAGAGCATCAGAAAGCATCTGATGTGGATTTCTTTGCAAAATAGGATCGGAGGACAGTTATTTCTAACTGCTTCCAATACAGGCTGATGGCTTGTGACTACAGTCTTCTTTTTTCATGTTTTTGCTGATGTGCTGGCAACTCACTTGGAAAAAGTGTTGTCCAGATAACTTGATTACAACTATGCTGATTTTTATCAAGAAATTTTTCCTTCCTGACATTTTCAGCTGGGGGGGGAAGTTAACTGTAATCAGTAGTTCTAAGAGACTGGGGGTAAAACCCCGTAATCATCAGTACTGCAGGAAGGTGCAGTCTTGCTATATGATGTTTCCCAAATGTTACTGTCCCAAGCTAGCCGGTTGAAGGGAGCAAAGTACCATTGCTCATGACAAAGACTGAAACGTTTCTAAGAGCGTTGCTCTGTGACTTGGCAGATGCCTTTTTACAGCAGTAGCCACCCCACCTCTGTATGTCTAGGCAGGTATCCAGCACAATTTTTCAGATGCCTTGTAGTAGTTCTGCAGTGCAGAAAGCTTCTGGGGTTCAGGGTATGGAGTTCAGAAGAAATAAGCCAGATAAGCTGGAATGTTTAGCAATCAAGTTGATAGAAATATTGAAGAAAGGGGAAGGAGAGAAATCAGATCAGTTGCAAGATTTGCACCGGAAAGGCTCTAAGAACACGACGTAAGAAAGCTCTTCCATAGCGGTGAGGGGAGGCTTGCCATTGCAGCCCGTCTGTCGGGTGGAGGGGCACTTTGTCTGGTTAAGGCACACAGAGCCAGGAAAAGAGGGAGTTCTCAGCACGGCCAGGAGGTAGATTTGAGGACAAAGGATTAATACTAGTAATACTGGTAACGTGATAGTTGTAGAAAACAATGGGATGGATAGATTGGCAGTTTATGATAAGTACTGGTGTAGAGGTAAGAATGACGGCTTTAGGAAATGTCCAGTGATTACCTTCAGAGTTTTCTTTATTTCCATTATGATATGGACATGGAATTTGAAAGGCAGACATCCAGTTGGATTCTGTTCTCACAAGGAAAACATACTTGGAAACTGCACTAATTTACATCATCTAGTCTGATTTAATTTTCTCTCCTAATGAGATGGTTCACAGGATACCTAAAGGAAGTGGGGAAATATGAAGGAAAGTAAGATTAATAACTGATAGTTTGTCTCTGCTCAGAACTGGAGTTTCTATGGGAGTTTCTGTACCAACATCAATAAGGTGGCCTTAAACGAGTAGAATGAGGAAAAGAGCAATTGTCCACACATTGCTGCCCTTAGAACAACTGTACAGACTTGCTTGCTTGCAGGTGTTTTGTTCAGTTGGCAAGATGCATTTGGGAAGAAGTAGATTTGTTTCACCTTCCTTCTTGATGGGTTTAGTAAGAATGGCTTTTAAGGTAATGAGTATAAAATACATCATATTTACTTTCTTGATTTTCTCTTTTATATAGAAGGGTGAAATAATTCATTTATTGGAGGTGTATAAATTCTGTCATCTTGCTACAAATTAAACTCTGTAGTTAGCCTATTCTGTATAACACTGAAGCCGAATGATGTTCTGAATCTCATAAACGCTTCATTTTTACTATTATTCAGCCTCAGCTTCTTCATGAAATGTTTTTTGTTTGACTAAACACTGTACTTAAATGAGATGCAGCTCTTGCAACAATTTTGTCCTTGTTTTTCCTTCTAAATGGGAGAAAAGCTCACTGAGATGTGTTGCACTCTACAAAGGGACACTGCAGGAAAGGCCTAAATATAATATCTAGTGTTATGGGTTGAGCAGGGAGGGACGTGCTTTGGTATTTATTAGTTATGAGTTCAAGAAAAAAAGAGTAAGTCTATTTCCACATACCTGAATTTGAGCAAGAGCTGAAACCACAGTCTGAGAGAGCCAGCTGCTTGGCACGCGAACCATCTCCCAACTGTGAAACCTGCTGAAGAGAGTTGTGCCACCAAGTGCGCTGAACTGCCAAAATAAAAAACTGAGCTGGAAATATCTGCAGGGTTTTGATTTTTAGATTCGGTTTAAGTTTTATTGGTTTGAGATTTGTTGAAGTTTTTAACATGGTTATAGACAGTTTGCATTCTTAAGTTGGATATTTTTCTTCTGTCGTTGGTAAGTACAGCTGCTGTGCCTGGGGCAGTACCTAACTAGACTGGACCTCACTGCCTGACTCCCTTCTCCAACCACTGATTCTAGGAAATAGAAATACTATACTCAGTAAAAAGTTTTAGAAGTGAGAATAAATTAGTAGCTCCAACTAATTTAGGTTATAGAGTACAGTTGTCAGTTTACATTCACTTACCCTCGGTTCCCTTAGTCTGTTTTTTATACAAATCAAAATACTACTTGAAATTGTACAAAATGAGATTTTTACTCAGTGTTCAAGAACCCCAGATAAGGCAGAGACTAATGAAGCCATCTAGTTCATCCCCTGGAAATGGGAGGTTTATTGGTAGATCGTTGAATGTATTGTTGACTCTTATTCTACATTGGTACTGCGATTCAGACCCAAATTGGTCTAATCCTTTTCTGTATAGTGAAATTCTAGTGGCTCAGGTTGAGTTCCCATGTTCCATCTACTAGCTTAACAGCACTGCCATTCAAATGGCTGAGCTTGGCCTTTAACGTTAACAACCCTTTTAAACAAATGGCAGAAATTCCCAGCTTAGCAGGGAGTTTTTCAGGCAATCTATTTGCAGACTGAGAAGAAAGGCAAGAGGCTGAACATATGTTTTTCTAAGTGGTCACAGGGACTGGAATGAGAAGTAGCAGGTCAGGTTTGGGAACTTTTTAGGACAGTAGCAGTGAATTTGGAGCCCATTGATTGAAACCTCACAAATTACGCTACAATGAGATAAAAACATGCTACTGAACATTGGTGGGGGAGCTGGGAGGGGAGCTCCCATCGCATGCTCTGTCCTGATACTCAAATATCATACACGAGTTCTCTGACAAGTGTTGTTTGTGGTGTTGTGTTTGTGAAAATTAGTTTCTGCATTCATATAGAAGGTATTTTTATGTTGAACTGTATGCCAGTAAGCTTGCTCTACAGATTGCACATTGGAAACATCTTTGATCCAGAAGGCTAGGTAATGATCCCTCCCTTTTTTTCTTTTTTTTCTTTTCCTGATTTCTTATTGATTCTACTTTGTCCTTTTAAACAAATAGGTGTGTTTAGGAAGATATAATTTTCCTTTTTTCACAAGGGATTTAAAACTGCTCGATCCCAGTACAGGTAGCTGTAGTCAATATGCAATACTGTTGTGAAAGACTGCAAATCCTGTTCATCTGAACAGAACAAATTTTCATCTGAAAACCTTTAATCCTGCTTCCAGATGCTGCCAGTCAGGAATACACAGTCTGTATTTTGCAGTTTGTCCATGAGGTGGCAAACACTGTTGATCCTTGGCTTGCCACAGAGAGATACGACGTGTTGGTGTTGCTGATGGTTTTTATGATCAGTATGATAGTTGCAGCAACTTTTCAGATTATTTCCAATAGAGGTGTTTTATATTTGCCAGCGTGTAGCAGTATCATGATTTCTCTTCTGAAAAAGCTGATCTAAAAGGTTACTGCCCCTTGCTTTTTCCCTCTGCTTGTTACCAGGTCCTGTCTCAGCTACAGTGGCAGTTACCACCCATGGTTTAACTGATGCAGTACAGGGAGTGGTGAGAGGCTGGAAGAGGGGGGAGCTAGGAGCAAATTTCAGCAGACATTTTAAAAATAATCTGTTGTGAAAGAAATTATGTGTGTATGAATTTATACCTCCATTTCCATGGTGGAAAAAAACCCCAAAATCTGTTGATCAGCTTGTTTTTTCTTTTCCTGCTTTAACAGTTGCCTTGGCAATCTTCCTGCATTCTGTACTGTCCTTCAGAATGGTGATGCTGTGAGAGAGAAAACCAGGAATTCAGTTTACACAGCTGCCAGGTGTATTCTTGTAGCTGGTCAGAGGAAGTCTCTGGGAAAACACAATTCACTCTCACCAGTCTTCTGCTCTCAAAAAATTAACTTCTAGGCAAAGTAGGTGATGTACCATAAACAGTATTGGCCTGTGAGAATATCCCTTTGTCTGGTGACGTTGCCAGAAGTTAACGCAGCCAGCAGGAGCTGGTGGACCAGATCATACAGGTCAGTGGCACAGAGATGAACACTTCAATCAGCAGCTTCTTGTCAGTAGGGTGGGGTAGGGAGGTCTGGGAGAGGTTTACTAGATATTTTAGGACTCCTATACAATCTTTTGCTGTTTAAGAGATAAGTATCTTTATTGTTGCTAAAAAAATGAAAGAAAGAAAAGAACCACAGGAGGGTGACAAACCAGAACCACGACCACTGGTCATAGGCTTTTTTCATGAGGGTAATATTTGTGGCTGCAAATATAGCACTTGTCTGTACAGGCAGAGCTCTGTGTGGCACGGACAGAACAGTTGGAGCTTCTGTGTGGAGCTTGAAGGATTCAAGTCCTGATGGCGAACAACTAACTACCAAACTGTATTGGCTTTTAGGAGAAGCTCCAAAAGTAGTTTCTGTGTTTGATATATATATGGGAGGGTGTTCTTCACAGATCTCCCCGGTAGGATGTACATGAAAAGGGTCTCCTTCAGTTTTTCACATGTATAGAATTTAGAAATCCATGGAGATTATTCCTTGCAGGTATACAATTAACTATGAACTCTCTCAGATTAAGAATATGTTATTAAACCGCAGTCTTCCTCTGATTAAGCACACTTAAGCACTCAGGAATCTCTGACATTTAGCCTGCTTAATAGCACTTCTTTCATTTTTGTACTTGAAAGCAGATCTGCTACTGGCATTTATATAAGGTCCATTTATTCTTGTATTTGGTTTGCTAATTGCTTACAAAACTCCACATTTAAAGAGTGTCAAGGTAACAAAGTGGTATGTATGCTACAAAAATCAGTAATTACAGAAGTAGATAATCGTTCCCCCCCTCCTTACTAGCACTGGGCTACAATGTTCTTAACGTGGGGGCTGTACTGTTGCCTTTTATAAGTCAAAAATCAATAATTCCACTTAAGTATTTTGTGGCAGCCTACATTTGACAGATTGGTTACCTGCATGTTGCAAATGAGAAAATGGAGAGCAGCTCTTTGGCTTGCCAGGGTCCGACCTGAAATCTGACAGGTTTACACATTTTCTGATGATGACACCACTAGACCGCTTTACCCCTCTCTGGGGAAGTGAGTCTCTTTGTGCTGGTCTCGCACAAAGTTTTACTGTTGATGGCAGTGGTCAGAATTTCTCTTGTGCTGCCTGGCGTTGCTCTACCTTGTTTGTCTCTAATGAGTCTTTGTGCGGACTGGCAAGAAGGGAATATGTGTACCCAAAAAGTTTATTGGGACAAAGGGCAGCTTCTAGCAGCTACATTATGAATGAGTAGAATTTATTTTATTATTATTTGCTAGTAAACAAGTATCCTGAATACAGGAAAAATACAAAAATATTCTTGATAGTATCATTCTAGGGAAGATGTCTTTACTATTCGTAGTAGGCCATATCTCACTGGGAATGTTGGAGTCCTAACTCACTGGCCCATGGTTCTCAACAATAAAATGAGCATTTTTTTCAATTATTTCAAGTAAGTGGAGAAGAAGGAAAACAAAATACAGAATTTAAGAGATGTAGTGTTTTACATTAAATTGTGAAGATGGCCACTTTCTGTACTACTTTTTCATCCTATTTGTAGATCAGTGTTCAGTGCTGTGCTATTCTGTTTACTGCAGCATTAGTTATTAAAAACCTTAAAAATCTGCATTTCTATAATAATTTGTGAGAGATCCATCTTTAAAACTACAAAATACTTTGTTTCTGAAAATGTTTCTACAACCTGACATCCTTGCTGGTGCCAAGGATATTGTAGAGGTTGCAGCTTAATGTTTTTCTCTGGGGAATGGAAGGGGGAACGGAGCCTCCTCTGGCTCATCTGGGCCTGAGCCTGCTCAGGAACCCTCCCGCTGCTTCCATGAAGTCACAGGGACAAGCTGTAATGCTTCTCATCACATTTAAGCCTCTGGCCTCACCTTTGAGTACAACCTTATTTACAGGAATTAAGTCTTTTGAAATTCCTTGCCTTCCCATAGAGAACTTTTTGTCCTGCAATTTCATGGAAGAACATTGAGTCTCTTAAACAGAATAAAAGTGCCATTGTTGCTGTTATTTTGTGGAATGTGCAATGTTCGATGAGCTCTTTCAGAAGTCATTGGATCACACTTTTCCTCCTTAGTAGCTGTGTTCTTAATCAGCAGTTTTGGTACTTGAGATTGGGGCTATGATTATATCTTGCACGGACAAGTTCAATTTGTTGGGAACAGAACATTCCCCACTGTACTTTCTGTCAGTTTATGTCTAATATAGAATAAATGCTGTTGAAAAATGTCCTCAGACTTATGATTTTGAAAACTCTAGTTCCAAGCTCCACAAATAATTTACCATCAATTACAGTTAAAAATATCGTCAGTTGGAAATAGAAAATGGAACTACTTCTGTGACAGACTGATTGAAATGTTTTGTCTAAATAACCACTTTATGCCTACAATACGTCTGCATCAGTCCATAAACTCTATTTGCTCTGTCCTGGAAAATGGTTCCTTAGCGTACTTACCATTGGAAAAAATGTCTTTGTGCAATGAACTCTTACCATCATTTAGATAATTGTGTATGATAGTTATATTTGTGTATTCGATGTGATATGGTGCCCATCTAATTTTAGATTACTGTCTCTGGGAGGGATGTAAGAAAAAAGAGAGATAGATGTTCTCTTGCTGAAAATTTTGTACACTTAATTGATTATTTTGGATGGTTTAGAAGGCTCTTCCTTTTTTTTTTAACCTTTCCATTAAAAAAAAAAAAAAAGCATTTTGCAATATCTTATTATCTCCAAATGCATACTACAAATATCCTACTGTGATTTTGAAATACTCTTAAACGTGGTTCTTTGATGGCAGTCAATTCATTACAACATTGAAACAAGAGAGTCTTTTGCCTCCTGATGATTAGTGCTATACCTATAAAGGTCACTTGGATGGATTTTGATTTTGGGGTTGGGTTTTTTTTTTTTTTCATTTAGCTAATCCATGATCAAGCAGTCTTCTTTTTCTTTTCCCTTTCCTTTAGTTTCTTTGATAAAACTTGCCCTGGGATTCATTAAATCTTAATTCACAATACAAATCTTAACTCTGCTCATTCCCTGCAGTGTAGCCCATCATCGATTCTTTGTAGATCTGTCCTTTTGTGAAGTAATTGCATATCTTCTACATCCTTGAATTCTCATGCTAGCCTGGGCATTTCCAGGCAGCACGATTCATAATTGTACCCCCAAAAGAGTAACACGCTCAAAAGGACCAGAGACAGACAGTATCCTCAACTTCCGGGGCTTTTTAAAACCTACTCCATCATGTAAAAGCTGAGGGCAGCCTGTGCAGCGTGTTCAGCCCAGGAAAAAATTAAAAATATGCCTAATCACTTAATTTTCAAAGCATGAATAACTTTATCAGTGTCAATGACATTACCAGCGCTAAAAGCAAGTGGGTTTATATCCTGAGCCATTGTGAAGGTTCTGAAAGCATTTCTGTTCTTTTTTGACAAAAAAATAATCTCATAAATATAATTATTTCAAAAACTAGCAGAAAAAAATGGGTTGAAGGAGTTCTGCTGGCATTTCAAGTGTACTTGGTTTCCTACCCAATTTAGCAATGCAGGAGGAAGGCATTCTATAGAAAGATGGTCATAACCCAGTACAATGTAGAGGATTTTGTTTGCTGTGTAATAACAAATGGGGTGGTTTTGGTTAGGTGGCTGTCTTGGGGTTTGGTTTTGTTTGTTTTTTAATCTACATGTTCTTTTGGTTTGTATAAGTCCTGAGAAGTGGCTTCGGGATGAAAAGCAGAAGCTTTAATAAATCAGAAAATTTAAAAAAAAAAAGGGGGGGGGAGTTAAGCCATTAAGGCTTTTCTTATATCTTGATATCATTTAAAGGAATGCAACATTGTAAGATTTGTCATGGCTTGCATGGCATCTCATGTGCCTTTGTGTGGTTTAAACACATAAAAGGAAGCGTATCTTATTTTTAAGCATTCAGAGTGTGGGTGTAATTAATAATGCTGCAAGAGCCTTTATCACAGGCTTTGTTCTCTCAAAATGTATTTGTCACTGTGATACCACCTTTCAAAGGTGAAGTGAAAGTGAATTGCTTAATGAAACAGTAATTTTGAGGTAAGTTCCTCTATCCAAAGTTGTCCCTTTGGAGTTCAGGAATAATAACTGGGCAAGGAGCATGATTTTACATAAATTATTGAAGTTAACCCATTACTGAAACTCTCAATCACAATACACTACTATGTAACTTAGAGGACACTTCTGTGAAATGTTAATTAGGTTATTTGCAAAAATAGAGTATTAAAACAGGATTAGTTTTTTCCCACACTTGGCTGTCTGCTGCAGTAACAACCTTTTTTTTTCCCATGTCAAATATTTGAATTTCAAGTGCCAAATTATTCTTTTCTATTCTTGGGGTTTTTTTTGTCTTTAAAGAATAAGAAGCAGCTTATTTTTTATAATCTAAAAACCCCCAGGAAAAAAAAAAAAAAAGAATCTACAACTTGCTTCTGTTGGTGCCAACAGATGGCATAACCAGTTTAGAAATGTAAACGCAGTGAGCAGTGTACATCAATAAAGCCTAAATTTCTCTTTGCCACTGTTCTACTCCTTTTCTGTTCAAATAAATAAAAACAAAAACCCCAAGCGTGTTGTGATATAGAAACATTCTTTTTGAGCCGTGTCTTAAAGTGTTTGTTAAAACTTGTCTTTGTAAAGCAACAACATCAGTTTGATGCAGTTGCTGCTGCTGCTGTTTCAAGGAGCACTGCTGGGCTTGACCATTTGGGGGTTTATTCCATTTGCTGTGAAACCTGCTCTTCTGATTCACGGTTTGTGTTCGCTCTGGACAGGATCGCTGAAGAGCGAATCCTTATTCCCATTTGAGGCTCTTACAAGCAGGGAACTAATGCGTGGCTGGTCTTGTGCAGTCTGACTTGCTGATCAGTTTGAGATGATCTGCCATTGTATGATCAATTATTTCACTACAGAGGAGAAAATAGCACGATTTCTTCTCCCTGTAGGAGCTTGATCGTAGAGTTGCCCTGTGTTTGGTGCTCCTCAAAAAAACCAAGAAGTTGAAGCAGAGTTCTTGCACAAGAAATAATAATATGCCAACTGCTTTTCTTTCCTTGAGGATTGCATGTTGCCCTTTCTTAACGTGTGTTTGAAAGATTATTTATGAACATCTGTGTGTTATGATTATGTGTTTTCATTGCATTACCCACATTATTCTAAATTCAGCATGTATGAGAATGTACTTAGGGGAGTGATCACAGATACGTGTATTTAATCAGGTGAATCCTATCAGGAAGTGGTGAAAACAAGGTGCTATTTCCAAAATAATCTTTGAGAAGCGCTAGAAAACTGTAATAATCCCTGTTAGATGGGTGGGAAGCTGGGGTAAATGTTTGAAATAAAGAAAATTTACATATGTGAAGGCCATGGGAATTTACACTCATCCGCTGCTGCTATCAAAGAGCAGAAATCGGCGTCGGCTGAAATCAGGTGCTTTTAACATCTGGCTCTATGGTGGCTGCTACAAGAGGGTGCTAAAAATGTGAGTCCCATTTTCATCTGTGACTGGAACTGGACAGTAAAGATACACTCAAAATTACTTGTAAAAAATACGGTTTCGGAGTTCGGAACGTGTTTGGGATGAATACAATCGTTTATATCTTGTCTGATCCCATGATTGTTTGCCACAGCACTACTATAGGCTTAGTCTCTCTGCTGCAAACCAGAGCATTTCCATCTTAAAGGTGATGCTTCAGTACTGCATTCGTTGCATCACTCTTCATTGTAAAATGACTGCCATCTGGAATTTTTCTTGCCTGGAAATCTCTAAGCACAGCATAGTTAATTGCTTTAAGACTCTAGGACAAATTATTTATTTATTAAAAATAAGTAATACTTTATTTGTATTATATTTGATAGCAGGAAAAAGAGAACTGTCACTTCCTTCTTCATTATCATGATAAAGGTCAATTAAAAAAAAAATAAACAACTTTAAATCAGAGTTTGTTTCAGAGCCCCCCAATCCAAATGTATTTATGTTTTATGGCAGGTGTTTCAGCAATTATTACTAATTGGAAAATTAGATGCAGTTGCTATGGCAGCATCTTTACCCACTAATTGGTTTTGGCACATTTTAACTGGTAGCTCAGCTAGACACAAAGCTATGGAAATGAGATGTGAAGGTCTGTGTGGAAGTGGTGAGCCGGCACTGCGAGTCAGTACAGTAACCTGCCACCTCTCTGGCCTGGGCACAAACCAGGTTCTCTCTCAGCACAAGACCTTGATGGCCTCATCTGTGTTAGTAAAGCACGAGAAAACAGGAAATTGGTGAAATTCTGAGCTACAGTTCTCAAAGTCTCATTCTTAATTTCCAGTTGGACTGTATTGGCTGCTGCAGGGTCAACAGACTCATGTGGTTTTTCCTTTTCAGGCAGCTTTGCAGCTGGCTGGATCTCCTCGCCAACTGCAGCACACTTGTACCTGGGTGGGTGACGTGTTTCTTCGCCCATCTCCATACCTTTGAGCTTGCCTTTTGTTGACATGTCTTGCGCCTTTTCCTCTGGTTCCTGCAGTGAAGAGTGGTTGGGGCTGGGGTCATTGGAGTTACCTCCAGGTACAATGTAACATTCATTTTCTGGGTAATTTAGGTCTTCCTTTGAGCACCTCTTTGCATGGATCTCCACTGACATGTTGCAAACTGGAGGATTTTCATGCTTAAAGCAACTTACACCCTTCATCAGCTTTGAAAGGTAGAGCTTGCTATGCAAAATTTTCCTTTTTTTTCTTCTCTATCTGACCTGGATTTTGTGAAGATTTTGAAGTCTTGGAGGTTAGTAGACTTTGAAAATGAACAGCAGCTTCAAATCTCCTTGCTTCCCTTGCACCACCCCTCCATTTTAGATGGCCTTCCCATCCACCCTTCCTTCTGTGACTGTAGGTACTGTGTGAAGGGGAGAGAAGGGATACTTAATAGTAGCTGTGGTTCCTTGAAAAGTATTATCTCTTCACCATCCACTCTCTGCCTTTTGTCTGCTAGAATCTTTCTGAGTTTCAGAAAGAGAGGTTGAAGACCTTCTCAACAGTATGAATTGTTGCCCTCTCTGACTAAGGACGGCATAGTGGCAGTGTGTGTGTGCACTGTACATTCTGCTGGAAAAAAAATATTACTTCTGTTTGATAGGCTTGGGTACCTGAGCACATAGAGAAGGTTCACTTGTCTGTGTTCACAAAGATTTCAAGCTACTCAAACTATACTTAGAGCCATGCCTTGTTCCACTGCAAGCTCATTAAGTGGTTGTGTGTCAAAACACTGCAGCGCTCTGTGCCATAAAATTGGTGATAATTTCTCATTCTCAAGTATGATTCTTAATGGGTAGTGAAATAAACCATTTGATCATACTGGTTTCACTTCACAATAAAAAGCAAACAATTATTCTCTAAAGTTGGGGTCTCTGTTTGGAGGTGTATCATTTGGGCAGTGGATGATCTGTAAATGATGAGTTGGTTTCTAAATGTGACATTAGCTTTCCTTGTGCACACCTTGACAGCTTTTAAAATAGCTTTGGCAGTTTTGTTTGTTTGTTTATAATAATAGTTAAACTCTTGTTTTAATGACATGTGTACTATGGCAAGAAGTACTCAGAGGTACAACTTCTTTGAGGGGATAACAAATACCCCTTTAGTATTATGTGACACTTCTAAGGGTTTATGCCTCATTGATGAGGCTACTTAGGAAAATAGATACATTTTTTTCCTCATGGTCTACTGTCCGTTCAGTAAAAAGTTGGAATTTATTATGGTGTGTGCTCTACCAGTAAATCTAATTATAGTAATGAATTTTAATGCATTGAGTGATAAAAATACTTTTCCATATTGGGACTGCATAAAAATATTAGTTCAGTTTCAGAGTGTGGGAAGGAAGAAATGTTTGGAACCAAATTAGGTGTTGTTATGCCACACACCATTTGTGTGAGGCACGCAGCATTGTATTCTTGGGGAAACATGCATTAACAAGGTGCCAGAGCATCTGACAAGGAACAAAAGCAAGGGACTGAGCTGCATTTGGAATGTTTTAATGTAGTTACAAGGCATTCACTTGTTCTGAAAGCACTTTGGTACAAGAGGTTGGAAAAAATAGTGTTCAACTGATTATTCCTAGATAAATTTTGAGGGAGGCACAGGACTAAATGGAATAGGCAGAGTGCTTCTGGAAGGTGCACCAGCCCTCACCACTGAAGAAAGTATAAAATCAAGTAACAACAGAAATTTTTGGGTAGCAATAGCACAGCACAGGCTAGGAGCAGAGATTTCTTGCAGCCATGTATAAGGTTGTGTTGGTTTTTTACAACAGGTCTATGTCTTTCTTGTGGGGTCTCACCAGAGTGCAGTAAAGGGAAAGGATCACCTCCCTTTACTGCTGTCTGTGCTGCTTTTGATGCAGCCCAGGACTGGTTTGGTTTCTGGGTTGTGAGCACGCATTGCTGGGTCATGTCCAGCTTTTCATCCACCGCTACCCCCAAGTCCTTCTCCACAGGCTGCTCTCAATCCCTTCAGCCCCCAGCCTGTATTGGCACCAGGGATTGCCCCGACCCAGGTGCAGGATCTTCCACTTGGCCTTGTTGCAACTCATGAGGTTCGCACAGGTTGTCCCTTTTTCTCAAGTTTGTCCAGGTCCCTCTGGATGGCATCCTGTCTCCCAGGCATGTTAACTTCACCCCTCAGCTTGGTGTCATCTGCAAACTTGCTGAAGGTGCACGTGATGCCATTGTCTGTGTCATTGATGAAGATAGTAAACAGCACTGGTCCCCATACAGACACCAGTCATCACTGACCTCCGTCTGGACATGCTAAAAAAGGTGAAATATTGTATTGCTCAGGTGAGCATAAATCACGTTAACTCTTTGAGATATATATATATGAAACTAAATGGAAGCAAACACAAAAACAGCTGGCAAAGCTTAATGTAGTAGCAAACTTCCATGATTGACCATCTGTTCAACAAAGTCATATTTTATTGCATCAGTGCGGAAGCTCAGATGCTGAAAAAAGTGGATCAAAGCATGAAAACATCAATCAGAGTATGTTTCAGATACGGGAATCATAAATTTTTTTGTGGCTTTAGCTTGCCTGCTGGGCTTTTTTAAAATTATTATTATTTGTAAAGTTCAATGGGGATGACACTTTAATCTACCTGTTTTGGAAACAAAAAAGATTTTCTTCCAAAGGGAGAAGAATAGACAGAAAAAAACAGTCTTCAGGAGCTGGGAAATTAAGACAGGTGGTTTGAAATTAAATTCTGAGAGCTTGTCACACTGCCTGTAAATTAAAAATCAGTGTGATGCATCCAGAATCATGTCCCTTTTCTTGTATGGGATGTGTTTTATTTATATTTTAATTTGGTTTTGAGAAGAAGCTAGATCAGCAGTCTGAATAAAACAAAGACTTCTGTTTCAAGGTGCTACAACTTAACATAGATCTTAGCAGCAAAATCTTTCTCAAATAACCTTTCGCTTTGGATCTTGGGCCCAAGAGGAGAGCTTCTGTCCAATCAGTTTTTTCCTTTTTCTTCTGAGCAAGGATGACAGTGGTTTTTGCCTACCTCATCCCCACCCCCTGCAGTCCTGTCTGTGAGCATTTACCAGCGAGGTCCTAGAGTGCTCACACCATTGCATGTGCATCAAGCATTGACCAATGGCAATTGCTTCCATATAACCATTCCTTTTCTTCCTTTCCAGTCACCTTTTTCTTGTGTATAATCATATGATTTATATTTTTATAGATACATATTTTTCAGCTATAATCCTCCTTTTCCTGATTGAGCTATCAAGTTAGTTCAATAACTCATGTTATTCATGTTCTCCACTGATGTTGTTTGTGACAGATAAAATTAAAATGAACTCAAGACAAGAGCTTTTAAAAATGTGCTTACACAGTTTGAGGAGTGAGTGTCTGAGTTGATGTGGACAGTTAATATGTACATAGATTGCTCTCTACAGTATTTGAGCTTACACAGGAAGAAATACTTTGGCATGTGAAAGATTTCCAGTGACTTTTGGTGAGACCTGTAATGTATTCACATCGAAACCTGCCGGGCCCATCCCACTGATGGTGATTTGTACAAAATGTCACATTCACCCCTTTAAAATAAGAAAATGAATTTATGTTAGTGGGATATTTCAAACAGAGACCATTACAGGATATCGTCGTATACAGCGCCGTGGAAGGGTTTATTTACTGTGCCAAAGCAAATGTGGCAGGTCTGTGCTTTCTGAGCATGTGAATAGATTTACAGTTTGCAGTAGGGAGAAAAGTCCAAATTTCATGCATTCATTGGCATATATTTCTTTTTGGCATTAATATTTTTTTTTATGAAAGCATGGGAGGGTTTTTTCAGGAATAGATGAGGTCTAGAGGAAACGAGCTGAATAGGTGGCAGTTAAAATTGTGCTTCAGCATTAACTTCTGACTGAATTAATATTGGAATGTGAATCCCTAGGCATTTAGTTGAGCTTTATACAAACATTTACTGCAGTGTTGTGTTGTGTTCTGATCTAGTTACAGTCATCTCACGGTCTCTGCCCTTCTCTCTATTAAATTTTTAATTTTGGGTTGGTTAAGTCAGAATTCGTGGTTGACACCTGGCTTTCAAAAGCAGGACGGGCAACTAGGTGAGAACGAGAGAAGGGTTAGAAGCTGCCAAAGTACTAAGGCTGCCCAGCAGCTTGTCTGAACTTCCAATGCACAGCCCTGAAATACAAACACTTTTACTGAAGTGAGCACAGTTAATATGCTCTAAATTAAAGATGTCATAGGCAATAGCACGCTGTAAGAGAACTGTAAAGACGAAATTCATGAAAGACTTCAGTGAACAAAGCAGACTGGCTTTGAAACAACTCATGCAAGCTTGAAGGCAGGGATAGCTAACTTCGAGTTCTCTTCAGTCAGCTCCCCTGAGAGGATAAAGAATCAGGTTATAAAGTGATTAAGAAATTAATATAACATCTCTAGTGTGAATGTGATGCCTGCATGATTTGTTTCTTTTTTTTATTATTATTATGTTTTCAAATATTTTTTTTTTAAATGGAAGACGAGTATTTCAGCAGATGTTAGGGCATGCAGGAATTCACAATTTATAAGAAATTTCTACCTAGGCAATTTGAGCAGATTGTGTTGCTAGTAAGATAGTTGCAAGGAAGCCTTTCATTAATAAATGCAAGATAACTATACAGAAACATTAGCTGGACACCATTATCCTATTGCTATCATGTAAGGGACTGTAGGTGTTCAGAAAGTCTGTTACTGATATGTCTGGCTGTATCTAGAACTAACGTAGTATGTCTAGTTTGGCCTTAGGAGACAGCGAGCCAAACTGTGATATGAAAGTGTATTTTAAGATCTTTCACTTATGTGGAAGCAGATTGCTGAAAAGTGCATGTAAATGTTGATTCAGAGTTGAAAATGTGCCAAGAGACTGCTAGTAAAATATTTACAGATAACTTTAAGATGGAAATATGTCTTCCTTATTGAGTTATAACTTCAGTTTGGATGATATTTGGAGGAGGAACATATTTATATTAATGTATCTATAGACTATAGGGCTGCATTTGCTCTTGAGGCTATTTTCTTTTAAGTAATTTTGTTCAAGCCTGGCATAGCTTTCAACACACACACCAAAAAAAAAAAAAAAATAAAGGTGTGATTCCTGTGCTATCATCTTCACTTGCACATAGCTTTAAATATTTTGGAGCTGCATGAAGGTCTTGTGGTATTTCAGGCCACCATTGGAACAAAATATTTATTTCTTGTTTCTTTGTTTGAGGTAAAACACATTGCAATCTGAAATCTAATAAAGGAAAAAGACACAAGTGATAAGCAGTTTTTCATCAGAGGGATTGTAAAGACTGAATGTTGGCTGTTATTAAAGTTGGATAATGCTATAAAAGATTAAGTTGTAAACAATTGCTTGTGAAAAGTAGTGGATTTTTTTGTTGCTTGGGGTTTTTTTAGCCTTTTCTAATCCCATCTTTCTAAAAAAGAAAAATTTCTTATTCTGCTTGAGTTTTCTTCAAAGCTTTGTTCTTCCTCTTTAATACTGCTATTTGGACCACAATTTTTCATTTGTATTTTTGCACATGATTCTTCTTCCAAAGTATCAAACTCCCCACCTCTCTGTATTCAAGTGATCGTTTCTTCATCTTGTCAAAAGGAGCCAGAAGGGTGGATAGCTTCTACATAAGGAGAAATGGTCTCAGTGCTTAAAATTTTCAATGGGAATTTTTTACAATGAGAAATGGAGTGAAGGCTGAAAGGCAGTATATGAATTTCAGGTAGAAAACAGGGCAGAGCTATCTTAACTAACACAGTCCCAGGGTTTTCTATTAAAATGGTAAAAATCTTAAAATAAGTGGATTTCCGTGGCCTGAAATGAAGAAACCTACAGCAGGCATCTCAGGCATTTATGGAAATATCAGTGGTGGGACATAAATACCAAGGTGGAGAGTTGAGTAAGGGCACAAGTGGTCAAGTCAGCTCTTAGAAGCTGCTTTCTAAATGAGGGTGGTGGAAGAGGCAATACTTACGTGAGGAGGACTGGGGATCATTTGGTCATGAGGAGATACTGGAGAGCTACATACAGGTCTTCAGTTGTGCAAGGGCCTTTGAGTCGTTTGTGCACAGAGTGCCTGAGAGTGCCCCACAAATTCCAGGCACCAAGAAGATGTTCATGAGTAAGTTTCTGTCACTGAAACTGAAACTTTGGAGAAAGGACATTAAGTTTGGTCAAAGCCTTGAGTGTTTTGGAGTATGGTGGTACCATGATACCTGGACACATGCTCATGTCATTATAGTAAATTATTTATTTTATTTAGAACCATTTAACAATGACATTCTATTGGAAAAGTAGTAGATCCAAGGCAGCCTTTACTGAACTCAGAGCAGCAGCATCTTACTCTCTGCATTAATTCTGTGATACTCGCAATCAGCTGTCGTATGGGAGCACCGCTTTCCGATTCGGTGTCTGCTCTGTTTGTGAAAGAGACACATTCTGCCCTTAGAGGAGAGTGTGGTAGTGATTTAGCAAGTGTTTCTGCCTCTGGGAACCAATCTTGCATATCAGTGGCATTGCGCCGTCGTGTATTGATGAGGAATTATCTTTCAGAACTCTTGTGAGATCAGTTGAACGTGTTTTATGTAGTAATAATTTAGCCGTCAGTATAACCTGTTATTTAAGACTATGCTTTTTATTCTCGGTAGTGCTCTGAAATATTCTTGAGGTATCAGTCTGATTTTCACGATGAGACAAAGTGCTATGTTCTTCTTCAAAGTTTATGTCAAAGTATTATGTGCTTTTTCTAGGGAAAAACTTTCCCTAACAAGACTAGCCTCTTTGAAAAACATAATCCGGAGTCGGGGGTAGTTTGAGGTTGGGGGTGGTTGTTTTTTAATTAATACCCTTTTAACCATGTAACAAGTGGATTTGTGCTCTTAAGAGAAAAGAGGGGATTTAGTGGTGAAGCATTAATTTGATGGGCAGTGAGCTCTCAGTTTCTTCTGGGATTGATTGGTCTGTTGTCAATACACATCTTTGTGTAATTCCTCATAGAAAGTGACGCAAGAAGAGCAGCAGCATTTGTGCTGCAGAGGGGTATTCAGTTCAGATGAACTGATTTGATCATTTCATATATTGCAGTACTTGGACTTCCAGGTTGCCTGAGGTGAACCCAGAGGGCTGCAGTCACTGTATGCAGTTAATAACAGGTGAACTCATAACTTCAGAGCTCAGAGATGTAGGAAATGTATGCAATTAAGTATTTTTACTGAAAGACTTCATTCAAACAGCAAACTAATACATACTTGGATGTTTTGCTTCATTGAGTTGGTTTCATTATGATCCCTTTCCATTTGAGCTTCTTTGCTGCTGTTGTACTAGAATTAGCTACAGTCACAAATATTTAGGCTGGCTGGTGTTTGTGGTCAGTTAATTAACGGTATTAACGGTAACGGGGTTTGTACAGTGTGAGGATGTGAGAAATAAAACAGCTGTGGGAACTAAATGCCAGGATCCCTTGCAGAGTTCCTTGGAGCTTCCAGTGAATACTGAGACTTCTGATGGAAACAGTGTCATACTCTCACCTTGATAAGATTAAAAATTGATAGTGTTTTCAAAAAGAACTGAGTTTTGTAATGTTCTGATTGCATTTCTGAAAGCTAAGTGAAAAGTCGTTATAAATGACTGACTGAAGGAATGTAAACAGCACAACAGCAGATCTACTTGTCTGATGCATAAAATCCACATTCACTTGAGAAATGTCTTGGGTAATCAAGCATTCCTGCAGTAGCAATGAGGGAATGATGAGTATATGTTATATGGAGGCAGAAAAAATAAAATAAAAGCCTCTCTTATTTTTCCTTCTGAGAAAAAGAGACAGTAGCACTGAATTGCATGGCACAGGAACATTAGTCTTTGCCCTGCTTTCAAAGCAAGCATACCTCTTAGGGAATCTAAGCATGAGTTAACCAGCTGGTCAGTGCTTAGTTCATCATCTAATGCTGTGGTAAAGAATAAATAAAGGAATGTGGTTGCACAGAGCTCTTAAGCCTTTTTTTTTTTTTTCTCTTATTTTTTAAATTTACATTTCAGAAACAGTCTGAATGTCCATAGCATTACAGATAGAAGATGCTGACTCGCTCAGCAGTTCAATCCTAGAGGATGAGCTCTGGCCCTCCTAGGCCAGCAAACACTTCAGACTGAAATCTCAGTACTTATTTTTTGTGCCACAGGAGGAAGGAAGTAGGCAGGACTCAAGACGGGAGCCGGTGTAGAGTCTCATCACACCGCCTTCATGTGCAAAGCATTCTAAAAGCTGTATACACGAGGCATCCTGACAGCTTCACTTGTAGATGCTTCCACATCTTGATGGATTCTTTCTTGGCCAGTGAGCTCTGACTTTTCAGGTACTGATGACTTTTCTCCTCACTGTATATTCAGAGGTGAAATCTGGGGGCTGTCCATTTTTAGACCTTCCCTCCAGAAACTCTCTGATGACAAACAGTAACTTTTTTTTTCAGTTTCCTTACACTGGCACATTAATTGGCTGATGAGGACGTGTAACTTACTACGCTCATTAGAATACTTTGGTATTTATTGGAAGCATAATACGTATAATAATACCAAGAATAGAATTTCTTTTAATTCTTCCATGTTAAATGCATTAGCAGAGAGAGATTTATTATGTGTGTCAAGCCAAAAAGGTCTTCAGAACTAATTGATTAGGAAAGGTAAAAAATACAATCATAAGGAAAACTTTTTCTGCTTCTCATCAGTGACAGCATGGACTTGCTGGGATTTTAGCATTAAAAAATTAAGTGATGCTGAGCTGATCTAGGCAGAGCGATCAACCAACAAAAAAATGTTCTCACTTTGTAATGTGCGTTTGCATAATAAAGGTTTAGAAGATGCCATCACTAGCATGCTTTAAGTAGCCTCTAAAAAAAGAACTTCAAAACATTTTAAATGAAAATGGGTTACATACATTTCAAATGTATGGAGATGCTTAACATACAACAGTGTAAGACTGTGACCTCTTACTGCTGCAGGAAGGAGTTCTCAGAGTGACAAGCTTGGGGTGGACAGAGGCAAATGGCTCCTGCAGAGCTGCCTGTGGCTGTGTGTGGCCGCAGCGTAGCAAGCTGTGGTCTCAGCATCTGGAGTGATGACTAATCCTAATTATTCTGGGTTTCCTTAAATCAAGTGGTATGGGAGCAGTGGTGTAAATATATGTCTTCTCTGTGGGCTTTCTAGACACATCCATATATGCTTCCCTCTTGCTAGGTAAACAAAATTTACAAGATCTGAAAGAGAAAATGATCTCAAAAAGCAAATGCCTAGCACTGTCTTAAGTGCCTGGTGAATCAGTTCCCAGACTCAAATACAAAAAGATGGTGGAAGTCAAAATTACTTCAGAGGAAGCCAAGCTCCACTCAGGTTGCTTAAGTTTCAGATGTTTGATTATTATTTGATTCTGGGGTGGGTTTTTTATTTGGTTGGGGTTTTTTAAGACAGTAAGTGCAATCTAAGTGTTACTGTAAGCAGTCATCCTTGACTGCCCAGTGCAAGTGATCAGTGTGCGTGCCCTTTTGCGCTGGGAAGGAGGATGCACCCTGGGATGCAAACTCAAAGCAGAACTGATTCACGACCTTGATTCAGAATGAGACAACATAGTTTGTTTAAGCACTGCTCTTCAAATTTTATCCAACAGTTTCTCATTACCTAGCCATCCTCCTGATCTCTTTCTGTTATTACTCTGTTTTTCTGGGTTTGGGATTGTTGGGGGGGGCAGGGGAGGGCTGGGACCATGGGAATGGGGGATCACATCAGGAACAGGCTTGCCTACAGATGCCAACCAGAATGACTTTTTGTCATTTGATTCATATTTTCTTTACATGCACAGTTGGTATTTCAGGGATACGTGGTAATTGCTGGCATAACACAGAAAAGATGGAGTACTCTACTGAAAGAGCACACTGCTTATATTGATTGAGGTTTTAATAAAGCTGCTTCCTATCAGCTGTTGTCAAACTGACCCAGTGAGGATTTGTTAAAGAATTTTTGAGAGAAGATGAGGAGGAAGTGTCAGGAACCAAACTGTACTGTGCTCGCTCTCCTTCCAACCTGTTTGAAATGTATTTTACCTTCAAACAGTGACAGTATCAGCGAAGACACTGGTCTAATTGAGTCTTCCTATTTTGTCAAGGAATTCATTTTACTATGTACTCTGTACATTGTCCTTTCCATCAAATTTAATTTCTGACAAGTGTGAGCATGCCTGTCTTCTGCTGATACTTTTTTTTCCTGTCTTCTTTCTTTCCCTCTCTCTCTCTTTTTCTCTCTTTTTGGTTCATTGTGTCTGCTGATGGGTGGATTACTCACAGAATGTTCTCCACCATAATTTATGTTTATCTGAAAATAGGAACTGCAGTTCTTCAGTAATAACAAGCTCTCTATCTAGTCTCTATTTTGTTTCACTGCCTTCATTTTCTTCATGTCTCATCATTTTTTTCATTTGCTGCTACTGTTAATCTGACATCCTTTGCTCCAAAAAAAAAAAAAAAAAAATGTGTTTTATTTACAGGGCACAGCATTTGGAAGTGCTCCTGTACCTTCTCGCAGGCAATTATGTGAGTCTCTTAAATTCCGCTCTGTGTTGTAAAGATGATTCTGTGTTCATGTGCTGTAGCATGGCATGCCAAAATAGAGTTAATGCCCCGAGGTCAATATTCAACCACTGGTGTTGTATATTGCCCGTAACGTGTTTGTAGCTAACAGCTTCTATTGATGCCGTTATTTTTTTGTTGTGTTTTGTTCAACACATCGTAACTTGGGGCTGCGCTATGCACTGTAGAGTGGCAAGAAGTGAAGAAAATACCATAATGGCTCAAAGTCTGGAGGGAAATAAGAATAATATCCTCAGATCACGTCTTCAACGTACTAATGAGTAGCATTGTTAAAAGTAAAGGATCTCTCGAATTAATCTCTTAATTGTAAAAAATGAAACAATAATCTGGATCTAAATGGAAAACCAAACAATGCGGTATAAGGCAGACGTTACTGAGATGCGCAGTTTTTTCTTAGAAGACTTTCCTTCTAATTAATTCGAAGAACAATCCATCCCCAAAGTTGGGGAGGAAAGGGAACTTCTATAGAGGGATCTCGTTCATTTTATTCCTTAAATCCATTGGAAATATTAACAATAGAGAATATATCTTTCAAATTAAAATAAAATTTTCCCTGTTCTCCACCCAACACCCCAAGAAATTCCAAGTATAATGTACTTCAGTTTTTAAAAGAAGAGACAGGCTTACATTCTCATTCAAGATGATCTCTCTGCTGCTTTAACAGTACGAGCGTGCGAGCGCGTATATTGCATACATAGATTCTCAGAATACCATCAGACTTTGAGATGAGGACTTCCTTACATTTCTTGAGTCTATTTCTGTTTCTCTTCTCCTACATTGAGTTAAATGTCCATCCTAAAGACATTGGTGTCTTCCATACACCGCTGAATGTCAAATAGATTCATCATAATACAACATTACAGGCTTATTCATAAAATACAGTGCAGTTTGAACGATGCTTCATTGTTGGCAGTCTTGAAACGTGTTGCTTGCATAAATTCACCAGTGCTGCTCTTGTGTATTCATAGGAAAACACGCAGTATTTGTCTGTGAGTCTGGGTCTTGCAGAAGTAACAAAAAATATGGTCGGTATATGACTGTCCTTTCTTTTGTGCAGTTACCTAGTATGTTCCTATTCTACTGGATATATCTAAGGGGAGGGAAAATATAAAGATGAAACACTGTTCATGAAATATAATTGTGCTCTTATTATGGTTATTTAAGGTATGGTGGAAAGAATTAATATTCTCATTGAATCCTTCAGAAGTTGTTTTTATCCGATACATATGACACTTAACAGGCTTCTAAAGAAAAAATTCAAACTGCAGGCTGGCTTACGTTTATTTAAATTAATCCTGCTCTACTGGTCTACTTGATAAACAACATCAGTGAAGCCTTTGGAAGCACTACTTAGGAGGAGAAATAATTGAGAAGAAATATCATAGAAAGAGCCATACTCTAATAGATGTCCCTGAAACACAGTAAAATCTCCACAAAAATCAATACAGTTATGTGGTACCTGACAATCAACTTTACAGAGAGAACAAATTGGATCAGATACTTGAAGTAGCCCTATAATACCAAAAGAATTTCATACCATCTATAAGAAAAGGGATGCAAACTAATGCAGTTAAACTAACCTTTAGGCAGATAATTTCATACAGTAAAGAATTCACTGTTTAAAATAAACCAACCAAACACCAAAATTCATGAAAATGAAGTCCTTCATTTGTTGATAAATGGCACTTTAATATTCTAATCTCACAAGCAAAGTTTAATTACTTGTGGCAAACATAAATACTTCAGAGTATTTTACATTCAGCTGTAGTGATTTAAGGCAGAAAATGCAGCAGAAAATATGTAGAATGGAAATTACAAGAGTTCCTCACATAGATAATGCAGGTGATACAAAATGTAAAGAAGTGTTTGTCCACTGACAAGGCATCTCAAAGGAGTGAGCGGCCTCTTTGGTCAACCAGAGGAAGAAAATACGGAAAGGTAGACACAGTGCTGAGAAGTTAACGGTTTTCTTGAATCGTGTGGTGTGTTGTGGAGGAAAAAATCCTTTTCATGGGAGTGGTTTTCTTAAATAGAGGAAGACCTGGGGTGATAATGGTAAATGTGGCAGTTGAAACCAACAATATTTAAAATGTCTTCTTTCAGAATTTTAAAGAAATTTATATTGATTAGGCTAACCTACATAAAAATAGATTCGATTAGGATAAAGTTGTCTCTCTATAATTTCAGACTTAAAAATTATAGTTGTGCAGCAGTGAATTTGGAAAACTCAGCATCTTAACTCAGTAGGACTTTTTGCACGGGCAGGATTTTTGTGCGCTCAGGAGCATTCCTAACAGCAAGCCAGCCCAGAATACATCCTCTCTTCAAGAGCTGGACTGCGAGGTGGTGGGGTTTGGGGGAGGTAAATCATGATTTCTTAAGTTAGTAATTTTCTCACAGGAGGTGTTTAAATGTTTAGAAGTTATGCACTTAGAACAGTCTTCGTGAGGAAAAATGCAAAACTGTTAATTACTGTAAAACATGTATGTTCTTAATTATGTAGAAGGTTAGGTTTACGCCAGTGTAATGTCCATAGATTCAATTACTGGCTGGCTGCAGTTCAGAAATGTGTCTGACTAACTGCAGCAGTCTTCCAGGCAGGTTTTAAATTCACTTTCAAAAAATTAAGCAACAGTAATAGAAATAAATTCTGTAAATAGTAATAATCTGTAGTGTCTACTTTTTTGCATTTTTGGCTCATAATTCTTCATTGTAACATTTCTAAAAATGGCCTCGCCTGACAGTCATCTGCTAAATTTAGTTTAAAAACTCATTAGAAAATTATCCATTTAACTGAATAATCTTTTGATCGTTTTTTTTTAACTCAGTAATATGCTGTTAGTGATTTTGGATAATTCTGTTGTAATCACAAGTTATAGTCCTATTAACTTCAGTGGATGCAAGATCATGCTCTGT